>JAMAGZ010000310.1:0-14785 GCA_023626575.1 Penicillium sp. PF1803
AAATGAATAACAGAAACATGAATAAACTTAGGGGCATACGAGAGTGTTAGGAAACTCGTTGCTTTTTCCTACGATATAATAGTTGAGATCTATTATCGTTGACTTAGCTAATCAGTGTATTAGGAGTGCATTTATGGTCGAGGTGGTTTCCTGCGGAGAAGTGGATCCGGAGTGTGCTATTCCAACCAACCATAATATTTATGCACACCCGACGGGCCATACATATATATTGACAGGAAGCCCCTTTCTACTTATAGATAGGTAGTAGCTTCTCCTATAGTAGATAAAGAGCTACCCTACGCTACTAGTTATTATATACGTTAATAATTTAAAGCTCCCTAGATAACTTAGTCTTAATACGAATCTCCTAGTAGTCACGAGAATATACTAAGTAAGTATATTCGCCTATCTTCTTCGATATAAATATATAAACCCTCGCCCTATCTCCCGTTTCGCTCTCCGCTAGGTATAGTGGCTTATATATCTACTTTAACGGGTAGTGAGTGCTATCTTAGAAGGGATTATCCCACGGCTCCTAGATAGTAATAATATCAGCGCTAATAACCTTCTCTTTATATAGGAATTACGCTATAACTATATCCTTTAATTTATATATATTATATTAATATATTTTAAGGTCCCTTAGTGTGTGTTATTAACGGGTATACTAATTTATTAACAGTTCGATCGAGAAGATTTCCTACTATATATTCTATATCTCCTAGCTAAGTAAATACTAAGGGAGAGATCCTCGCTATAAGGCTACTTCCTCTTCTATAGTCTCTCTAGCGATAGTTAAAATTCCTTATCGCTCTCGTTAAGCCCTAGTGAATTAGTGAGCGTTCTTTAAGCTTCTAGCTAACGTTCTAGATCTCTTATATTAATCTTATTAATCTCTAAGCTAAGTTCTAACTTAAGCTATTCCTAATTCGCCTCCTCGGCTAACTCTCTTATACGCGCTAACTTCCTTATGCTCTTAGTGTTACTACTAGCCTTTCTTTTAGTAGCCTTCCTCGCCTTAGCCTCGCGTGCCTTAGTAGTGCGTGCCCTAGCCTTTTCCGTCTTTAACTAAGTACTACTAATAGTAGCCTATAAGCTAGGTCCTTCTAGTTAAAAGTCGATCTTATTAAGGGGTAGTACGGTAAAACTATATCCTATATAGGATCGAAAGGTGCTTAGTGCTATTAAGAATTAGATTATTAGTTAATTTTCGCTTATCTATTAGTTAATAATAATTAGCTACTCCTAGGAGCGGCCCTCTATCGGTAAGGTACTATCTTTACTTATCTTTATTAGCTAGGGCGTGTTCCCCTTCGCCTTCTATAGTCTCCCTCTCTTCCTACCTAATAACGCTATTATCACTAATTATACGCTTCTTTAACTAAGTATATACTAACTAGCTTATAGGCCTATTCCTATTTAGCTTACTATTATTATAGGGCCGGTACCCTTACCCCCGCTATTAGGGTATATAGCTAGCGCGAGACTACTACTCTTAACGCCGCTAATAAGCTTTATACTTAATAGTAATAAACCCCTTAGTATCCCTTATAAGCTAGTAGATAAGGAATATAAGATAGCTAGCGGTTAGTTAAGACTATATAGGGCTAAGATATAATAATATCTTCTATAGTATTTTAATAGTTCCCCTATATATTCTACCTCGCGCTAACGAGCTTTATACTCCGTGCTCTACGTAGTATATACGCCCTCGTAATTAGTATACTTATTCCCTTATATATCCTTTATAGGGTAATCCTAAGATTAATAACCCTCTATATAGTATATATACTTAACTATATTAGTATAGGTAGTTTCTATATAACTATATTATTAATAGTTAAAGTACTACTATATATAAGCCGCCTTATAATATAGAATAGCTATTAGACTATTATAATCCTAAAGAACCCCCTTATCGATCGCTATATTAGCTAGCACTAATAAAGTGAATTTAAGGATAAGTAATCCTAACTTCCTACTTAGTATATATAGCTAGCTAACTTTCGCGATATCCGCTTCCCCTTAGTTATAGTTATTCGTAGCTAGAAGATCCTTAATAATCTTCTCTTATTATAGCGTATCTAAGGCCTTATTAATACTAAGCGACCTTATATTCACGTTATATACGATTATACCCTATATTAGTATATAGACGTACGCGGTCTTATAAAGGCCCTTCGCCTATTTCTCTCGATAGATCCTTATCACCTCGGCTTCCCTCGTATCACGTATTATAAAACGGAGATTACTAGACTTTAATTACCGTGATATAAGCACTACGACGGACGCTAGGGGCGCGGTATCTATTATTCGAGCTACTTTCGCCCGGGCCTAATTCGCGCGCCTAGTAAGCTCTCCGGAGGCCCCTAGCGGGACCGGCCTAACGCCCTTTAACGCGCGCAATATCGCAATACTAGTCGTGAGGATTCGAAACCGGTATCAAAATGTAGCGCAGGGAGTTAAATTGAAAATGCCGTTGCTTAGAAGTTGCTAACTGGCGTGGTTCCTAAGATATTTCAAAAATTCAGTTTGGCGCTGAAGTTGTTGTTGATCAGAAACACTAAGATAGTATCGTATATATAATATCCTGGCCTAGGTGACCTATTATATAAGAGTCGTGTACCTCCTAAATAAACTTATATATAGTGTTTCGCTCTTAGGAATCTAGACCCTTTATCTAAAGTATAATAAGCCTCTTTTATCTAGATAATACTTAGAGAGGCTAGTTTTCGTACCTATTTTAGTAGTGACTTAATATTCCTTATTCTTTAGTGCCTCTAAGTACGCTTAGTATATTATATCTATCTATTAAGCTTATCGCTATTTATCCTATAGCTTTATTTCCTTAAATAATAGGATCTCTATATTAAAATCTAACGTTATGTCTTTATTACTAATATATAGTTACCTAGTATATACCCTAACCTTATTAAATACCCTTTAGAACTAATTTAATAGTCTTTCGTTAGTAAAGCTATATAGTATATCCTACTCCTATCTTAATAAAGTGTTTAGGTAAGATATAAATTATCCTAGATAATATTAGAGGGTAAAATTGAATTTACTTATTATATCCGCCTATTATATCTATTATTTAGAGAGTTACCTCGCTTTATTAAAGTATTATAGGTTCTTATAATCTATTATAATAATAAATTAGAGGACTATCTTTAACTCTAGGCGCTATTCTTATATTCCTTATATAATTATAAGTAATTCTTTATTATAAATCTTATAATTAGCTTCTACTAGTGAAAACTTCTATAAGATATATATATATAAGGCTAATCTTTTATTATCTTAACGCTATAATAGCACTATATTAATAGCCTATCTTAATATATTAGCCTTTAGTACTATCTCTCTACCCTCTTCGAAATATATAAGGATTAGCGTGTTAATAAAGAGATCCTTTAATTCGTTAAAGGCCTTATAATAGTCTTTATCCTAAGAAAATATAATACCCTTCTTTATTAACTTTATTAATAGTGCTAAAAGGGTAGCGAAATATAGGATAAATAATTAATAGAAGTTTACGAATCTTAAGAAACTCTATACCTTATAAATAGTCTTTAGGGCTTCTTATACTTAAATTACTTTAACCTTTTAGGGGTCTATATAAAGACCCTCGCCTACGCGAATAATAAAACTAAGGTATTTAATTATTTCCTACTTAAATTCTAATTTTCTAATATTATACTATAATCCTACCTCCTAAAGCTTTTATATAACCTTCCCTACTTTTTAATAGTAATCCGTAAGTAAACCGTAAGAGTAGATAATAATATTATTAATATAGGTAGAAATAAAATCGTTTAAGTACTCCTATAAGGTCTAATTAATAAACCGTTAAAATATCGCTAGGGCCTCTATTAATCTAGATAGAGTTATATTTTACTTATAGAGACTATATTATATCTAAAACGCTATCTTCTATTCCTCTCCTAGGGTGATCTAGATCTTATAAAATATAGTAATTATATCTATTTTAGTAAACTAACTCGCTTTTACTATATTCTAGAGGGTTTCACGAATTAATAGTAAGGGATATTTGTAACGGGCCCATGCCTGTATATAACCACATGACCGTGGCCTTCCATATCCGGTAGTATGTTATCTCGCGGGAACGGCCTACTTCCCTTTCCCTTCCCTAAGATTATTATAAATAGTATATTAGCCTAGTACGATTAAATCAATTCCACTACAGCCCTTTATATATAATAATCTTCTGATATACTATCGTTAAAGGCTTACTATAGCTTCGGAAAGCTTTAGTTATAGCAGCGGAAAAGCCTCTAAGAGTCCTAAAGCACATAAATCACCCCTAGCCGTTTTACGCACGCCTAGGACTATAATAACGAATAAACTACGGAGACTATATAGCTATAACCGCCTATGATAGGCGACTCGAGTAATAATAGAACGCCTAATTAGGCACGAGCACTTATAGAGTAGAACGCCTCCCTCCTAAACTAGAATATAGCTCTAGTTAACTAGCTTAACGAATATAAAAGACGAATAGATACACGTATCCGGGCTATCGAGAATAGGCTACTATAGAGTGATACGCCCGCCCCTACGCCTACTCCTATACTCAGCTAGGCACCTACGATAATAAGGATAATAACCTAGGAGATAGTAGTATATACCCCTCTCCCTAAATTATCACGATTAGAGCTAGTCCGATAGCTATAGCTATAACTACTAGACCCTCTAACCTTTAAAGGAAGCTATACGGATTAGCTAGTCTTTCGAATAGTTATTAAGAATAAATTATTAATAGATTTAGTAGAAGCCCTTAGGGATAACTAGGCGTATCTACTTTATATCTACTTATAGCTAGAAGGAAATATAAGTAAGAATACTATTATCTTTATATAATATTAGCGATAGGATAGAAGAGCCTAAGATCTAATCCTTTACCTCGAAAATATCTATAGCGACCTAAACCTTAAGAGGAGGGCGACCTAGCGTTTATAAGAAATAAAGTAAGGAGCGAAATAGTCCTTTACGAAGTTCCTACTTACGTTCGAGAAGGAATTCGCGGATTTAGGAGCGATAACCTAGCTAAAGGATATAAAGGTATCGATTCTAACCGGTTTACTAAAGCTTTCTATATAAATAGCCCTCCTATACTAAGAAAGCCCTAAAAATTTTATAGACCTTATCCTCCTATTATAGTAGATTAATACTAACCTTAACCTACTATTAATAGAGCTAAAACATTAAGAGAATAGATATAAAAGGTAACTAAGCCGCCCTTAGTTACTAGTAGATAAGATAGATTAAACCCCTACCTAGGCTAATAGGGCGCGAATATCTAGTGATACTTAACCGAAACAAGTAAAATAGGTTAAGAAAGATAAGATAGACTAATAATAGGAAGAAGGTCTTTATCTCTACTATAGCCGCGAAGACTACTAGTATTTAACTTATCCTTTACTTCCGCCTATTAAACTAAACGCTAAGGCTTATATAGCTAAGGCCTTTATAAGTAAGGGCTAAAAGAGTATAAAGCCCCCCTTCTAGGTAAAGAAAGTACGCGTTACTATACCTAGCGAGAGCGAATAAGGACTATCTAAGGAAGATATAGAACCTAAGAGTAATTTAGGAAAAGACTAGCTCCTATCCTTAACCGCGAATAAGAGTAAAAGGGAATTAAGGATCTTATAAGGAAGGAATCGCTACTATTCTATATCGATACTAGAGTAAATAGAATTAAATTTATATAAGTATTAATTAATAATAGCTATACTAGCTATACTATAGTAAATAGTCTCCTTACGAAATCTCTTAATCTCCTACGTATCCGCCTTAACGCCCTTAAATATTTAGATAGCGTAGTCTTAAATCTTAGTAGTATTATATATATAATATACTTCGACCTAGATATATTTAGATACTAGTAGCTATATATATTTATGTATATTATAGACTAATAAGAGGATAAGATAATACTTAGCGATATATAAATAAAATATATAGATAGCTATTACTCTATATAGAGGGGGTACTTAGATATTTACGGTCTAGATAGCGAACGTATGTATTACTAAAATAGGGTAGATTATATAATTAGACTTATTAGAGTTAAGACCCTACGCGTGCGGGAATCCTCTACTAAGAAGATTAAGAGCTTCCTAGATAGCGCTAAGTACCTAGAATACCTATAAATTAGGAAGGTCTTACTAGCTAATATTAAGATAGCCCTTTATTTAAAGAAGTATATAGATCTAAAGGAGAAGCTTCTGAAGTACTACTAAAAGTAAGTAAATATATTTAGCTAGAAGCTTACTAATTAGTTACTACTAAACTAGCCTAAAATTAACTACTAGATACCTCTTATATATAATAAGGATAAACGCGAGGAATTATCCTTATTTAGGCCTCTCTATAGGATAAATAAGGAAGAACTCCTATACCTCTAAAAGACTCTAATAGACTTACTAGATAAGAACTTTATTTAAGTTAGCTAATCGCCTATAACTACCCTAATCCTTTTAGTATAGAAGCTAGGAGGTAGTATCTAATTCTATATAGATTACTATAGCCTAAATAAGCTAAATATAAAGGACTATTACCCCCTTCCTCTAATTTAGGAGACCCTTCGTAATATAAGAAGTACCTATTAGTTTATAAAGCTAGATATTATCGCTATCTTCTATAAGGTCTATATTAACCTAAGAGAAGAATAGAAAACTACCTTTCGTATATAATATAGTCTTTTTAAATAAAATATAATACCTTTTAGACTTATAAGAGCGCTTACTACCTTTTAGCGGTTTATTAACTATACCCTTTAAGAGTTTTTAGATAATTTCGTCTTTACCTATATTAATAATATTATTATCTACTTAAATAGCTCGCTAAAGGATTACTACTAGAAGGTCGCGAAAGTATTATAAAAACTATAAGACGCGAGTCTCTAATATAATATCAATAAGTTAGAATTTAAGTAGGATTTAGTTAAGTATCTTAGGTTTATTATCTATATAGGTAAGGGTATATATATTAACCCTAAGAAGGTAGAGGCTATCTAGGTATAGGAGACGCTAAAAATGATTAAGGATATAAAGGGATTTATAGGATTCGTTAATTTCTACTAGATATTTATCCTAAGGTTCGCGGACTTAGTAACTCCCCTAACTAAACTAACGCGAAAGGATATAGAATTTAAATAGAATAGTAAGTATAAGTAAGCGTTTAATAACCTTAAGGAATACTTTATAAACACGCCTATCCTTATATATTTTAAGGAGGATCTAGAGACGGTTATTAAGATAGACACTTTAGGATAAGTTATAGGTACTATACTCTTATAGCGACGGCTAAATAGAGAACTAACCCTTTATACCTACCTCTTGTAGAAATTCTCGCCTATAAAGGTAAATTATAAGATTTATAATAAGGAACTCTTTATGATTATATAGGCCCTAAAGGAATAGAGACCTAAGCTAAAAATAGTGCTAAAGTTTATAATTATCACTAACTATAAGAACCTTTAATACTTCCGAAAGGCGTAGTACCTAACTAAATAATAGATATAATAGTCTATACTCTTATTAAAGTTTAATTATAACCTATAATATCGCCTTAGTAAGCTAGCTATAAGGCTAAATATACTCTTTAGAAGGGGGTAGGATATCCTAAAAGATATAATAGATAAGAGACTTATAAATTAGTTCTAAACGCTCCTAAAGCGTATAAGGATTAAGCCTACTTATATAGAGATAGAAGTAAGCGATAAGAATATATTATTAGACTTTAAGATAGAGGTCCCCTTATTTAACTAAGCGGATATATAGTAAGAATAGACCTAATCGTAAGTATAAGACCTAGTTTATTACGCTATCTTAACTACCCTTTATAATAGCGATTAATGAATTATAACTAAACTTAGCGTTAAGATAAGTCTCTCTAAATACTACCTAGATAAATAAGGCCTTCTCTATTATTACTAATAAGTATAGATCCTAGAGGGTAAGAACCTATATATATAGATTATCTAGTAAGTCTATAATTTATATGTTATAGGCTATCCTAGCTAGGATATAATATATATAATCTTATTTAGATAGTTCTTTTAGCCTAGAGTAGTAAAGGATATATAATAATTCTTATAGAACTATATTATCTATAACTAAAGTATAATCTAGCGCGATATAAAGTATAAGTTATTAAAATTACTACTAATCCCTTAATAAATCTAGGCTAAGATCTTAATAGACTTTATAACTAATCTCCCTTTATTAGGTCTAATAGGAGTAATAAATTACTTAGTGATTACTAATTAACTTACGAAAGGAATTATCCTAGTTAGAATAAATAAGATTACCTTAGAAGTAATAGCGAACGTATTCCTAATATACTTCTATATATACTATAGCCTCCTATTAGTTATTATAAGTAATCGCGGGCTATAATTTATAAGCGTATTTTAGAGGATTATCTATAATAGACTATTAATAAAATAGTGATTATTAATAGTATTCTATCCCTAAACGGATAGCTCGATAGAATAAGCAAACTAGGAAATTAAGTAAATCTTACGCGTCTTTATAGCGTATACTTAAGATAACTAGGTCTCTTTACTTCTAATTATAGCTAGGGCTATTAATAACTAAGATACTATATCTATAGGGTTATTACCGTTCTTCTTTACCTATAGTTACTATATTAACCTTATCGCTCTAAACGAAGGGTCTAATAAGGTAGCCCTTATATATCTAGAGGTAGCTAGGTAAGCCTTTATAGACTAGCTAAAAGACGCGATAGATTAGGTATAATTAGCTATAGCTATAGTATAGGACCGCTAATAAGAGTAAGCTAATTAGAGCTAATAGCCTATACTAGTCTATAAGGTTTATAAGTAGGTATAGTTAAACCTTTATAATATACGCACGTAACGCCCCTCGAAGAAGCTTAACTAGTTATATATAAAATATAAGGTCTTAGAGGCACTAACGCCCTATACTATTCAGTTAAATATCCTAACTAGTATTTACCTAGTCTTCTATATAGAACTTATCTAGCCGGTAGCTAACGATCCGCTACCCTCGTAGATCGTGGACGATTCTAAGTCACTATTAATAGTGGTGGATAGTGAGAGGGAATTCGAAGTCGAATCGATCTTAGATATACGGAGACGCTGCCTTAGACGTCGCTCACGAATAGAAGCACTAGTGAAGTAGACCGGATATCCGGAGCCTTTATAGGAACCCTTAAGTGCGGTTCAGAGCGTCTCGGCCCTCGACGATTACGAGCGAATATATAGCCTTATACATGAAAGGGGTAGTGCCCGCGAAGAAGCGGCGGTTCGCGCGAGCTTTTTAAGGCTCCTACCCGTGACAGAGGGGAGGAGGGGGGTAATATAACGGGCCTATGCCTGTATATAACCACGTGACCGTGGCCTTCCATATCTAGTAGTATGTTATCTCGCGGGAACGGCCTACTTCCCTTTCCCTTCCCTAAGATTATTGTAAATAGCATATTAGCCTAGTACGATTGAATCAATTCCACTATAGCCCTTCATAATATTAATCCTCTACGCTTAGTTTATTTAACCCTTAGTAATTAATATAGAATTATATACTACCCCTTAGCTTACGCACTAAGAGAATAGGTATACTAGCTAGTGATTTACTAACATAAATAAAGTTCCTATCTAATAATTTAGATAATATTTTTTATAGATATAATAGCTCCTTCTTATTTATACTATAGAGAGGACTATATAGTGTAATTCTTTAAGGTATTTTAGTTACGTTTTAATCGAATCTTATAATTAATCCTTAGTTAGTATAATAAGGGTTAATTAGCTAATTATTAATTAAATACCCTTAGTTATTACTAGAAGTACTTTAGTAGCTTTTCCTTTTAGGTTAATATACTTCTTTAGTTATAACGCCTTATTAATATTATCTAATATAACCTTTCTAATTTATAGTTATTCTAATACTAATACGCTATTAAATAGCTACTAGATTAATTTTACTAATACTTTTAATATTTATAAAGCCTTTATTCTTAATAGTCTAATTATCTATTCTAATAATATATCTTATTCCCTTTCTTATTATAAATATCTATATACCCCTTCCTTATAGAGTATATTCTATTTATATTCTTTACCTAAGGGTCTCTTAGAATTATCTTATTAATCTAATTCTTAATAATATAGGCGAATACCCTATCTTACTAGTAACTATAAATATCTATATTAAAGTATATAATATAAGTAATTCATCCCTAATTTACTATTACCCTATCTAGAACTTATATATAAATTCGAATATATAGAAGATTAAGAGATTTAATAAGTATACTATTTATAATTATATAACTTTAATAACCTTAATTAATTAGGGCTTTATTAAACTATATTTTATTTACTCTAGTATCTATTAGAAACGCTAGTAATTCCTTTTTTAAAAGTCTCTTAACCCTCTCTTACTCCTACTTATAGCTAAGAATAAGAGTTATTCGTTTCCTAAATTAATATTATTCTTACTCTTAAGTAATATAGTTATAAAATTATTATTAATAAGATCTTCTTCTTCCTTTAGTATAGCTTTCTTTACTTAGCTCTACTTTACTTATAATTTATTAGCGTTTTACTTCTTCTTTATACCTTTAGTAACGCGATTTATAGCTATATAGCTTAAAGTTAGCTATTCTATTATTATATAATTATAATTACTAATAAAGTGCTTATCGCTTCTATAATAGAGATAGTAGTATACCTTATAATAGCGTTTAATCTCTCCTAGGCTTACTTATTTAGCCCTCTTATAAGTATTAGTCTAGTAAGTATTTATAGTAAGTATCTAATATATCTTATTAAGGTCTTTTAGGCGTTAATTAGTAATCTTCTTATAGCTATTATTATTATTTCCGCTACTAAGGTTTAGTATATTAATATTAGTATTAATCTTATAGAGGTAGGTAATTAGTTCTAAATAAGTAGCGGGTATACTACGATTTATTAATATAACGCTTATATTATAATTTAATAATTTAAGTAGAATCTAATATTTAGCTTAGTTAGGCTAATTAATTATACTTATATCTAGGAATTCCCTCTTAAGTTATAGTAAAAACTATTAGAATAATAACCTATTAAGCTACTTTATTTAGTATAACTTTTATATAGCCTAGGCTTAAGTATTTAGGTCGCTATAGCTCTACTTAAGATAGTCTAATAAGTTCTCTAAGCCGCTATTATTTCGATAGTACTTCGTGAATATTCTAGTATTCTTACTAGCTAGTTTCTCTAATCATAAGAATATATATATAAACTAGTCCTACTCGAACTAATTACTCTCCTATCTATTACTAGCTTATTTTCTATAATAATCCGCTAAGTTAGCTATTTAGTAACGTTTCCCCTAAATAGAGAAGGGTTAGGGAGGTAGGGCCTAGGTCGTTTTTCGTTAGATATAACTAGTTTAGTTACGGTTTAAGTAGGTTCTATAGTCGATTCGGTAGGGGTAAGGGCTATAAATCTACTAGCGATCGCTTCTTCTATACGCCTAATGCTTTCGCTCTATATCTACTAGTCCTCTACTATTCGCCTTATTATATCTTCTACCTAGGGTAAAGGCGACTACTATTAATCTTAAGGGTCTATTATACTTAGGGTTTTTCTAATATATCGACGTGCCTAGTTCGATTCGTAGGCGATTCGCTAGGGCTTTCTAATATATCGACGTGCCTAGTTTAACTCACTAGGGCTTTCTAATGATACTTCTTGATAAATAGAAGGAAGATTATTGTCTGTGAAGGGCTAAAGCAGAATTGATTTAATTATACTAGGCTATAAAATGTTCATAATAATCTTAAGGAGGGAAGGAGAACTTACTCCGTTTCCTAGGGGAAAAAGGGGGCGAAATAGCGGCGTCTCTACCCCTTGCTGCTCTTCTGCCTGAACGTCTGTGCCTAATGCACGTAAGGCCATGACGCATGGTTTATAGCCGGGCCCTGGCCCGTTACATAACTAGCTATATAGGGCTAGAAATAGATTATATACTAATCGGAGGGAGAATAGGCTAATATCTTATACTTTAATGATCCTCTTACTCCTATATACGACTTCCTAGAAGCTATTTAGCTAAGCGACTAAAGTATATTCTAGTATAACACGATCCTCTAAGGCCTAAAGTAGCCTACCCTAATAGATCTCGTTAACTAATTCGTCGACTAATACTAACTAGATTACGCACTAGACCTATTAGGGCCGAAAGTCTAATAACGAACTAAAGCTATTAAAATATAGCCGTAAGGGTGATTTAATATATCTATATAATAGTACACTAAGTAACGGTAAGTATAATTTCGATAAATACTAATATATTAATCTACGTACTAGGCCTAAGGACTTGTAACTAGATAAAGAGATTTAATAAAGATTTAAAGAACGATATAAAACATCACTAAATTTTAAATTTACCTATAAACATACTATTAAAAATTACTAAAAGATAACTAAACTAGCCGAATTAACCGAATTAACTGATAGGGAAGTATTCACCACATATATCCTAAAGTAATAAGCAGAAGATATCTTCCGAAGTGATAATAGTAAAGTAATAAGTATAATCTAGGTCTCTACTAAGAAGACTAACACCTAGTGCTATAATACTAGAGTATTAATCTTTATCACGAATAACAGACATCCACTATTAAACTATAGGCTAGTTATTTCCTTGGTTATAGTTAAAAACACCGAAACCACGATCCTTAGTTATAGAGAGCTTAAAATCACTTAATAGAATAACCTTCCCTTTAAAGCACATTATATACTACCTAGGGTTCTATATTAACCTAATCTCTACTAAATATGCTACGAACGTAGGCATATACTTTAATAGTAAGGAATATATACTAGAAGAGAAGAATAGCACACTAATCTATCCATTAAACGCTAAATTAGGTATCTACCTAATTAAATAGGATAAATCAACAACTATAGGGTAACCTTCTGCTAACTATATCACTTTACCCTTACCTATCTCTCACTTAGCACTCACTTCTACTTTAACTCCTATTTTATATAATCATATATCCCTACTTACTAACTAATTTAGTAAGATTACGCTATCTTCACACAGGAAGAAGTAACTAGACGGCACTATAGACTAATAGCACTAACGACTAGGTTATATTAGCTAAGACGTTATATATAGGCCTTATCGATATAATATAGGCTTTGTTTCGGTATTTAGATCTTAATTTTATAATTAGGGTATATATCTATTTATTCTTATAATATAGCCCTAGTATTAGGTCTTTTAGGGTTATTAGGGCTAGGGTCTATTTCTACAGCCCTAGTATTATCCCTATTAGTCTCCCTATCGATATCCTTATTAATATCCTTATTAATATCCTTATTAATATCCTTATTAATATCCTTATTAATATTAGATTAATACGTAGCTAAGAATTTTCCTTCTAGGATAACTATATCTCTAGTTTATATAGTTCGTCGTAGCTGTATATTATATAGCTTACAGTATATATAATCACTATAGCCTACTAATATAGCTAGATTCTTCCTAGGCTATAGCTTAGCTAGGTACTTATTAGTATAATAATAGGCTATTAATCCCTATATTTTTATATAGCTAATTATAGGGGGTATACCCTTATATATTTTATAAGGTATTTTAAATTATAGCGCCCTATATAGTATATGATTATATAGATATACCGTAGCTAGTAGGGCCTCTCCCTATAGATTTTAGTTAGCCTTTAAATAGATTAATGAGCTTCTAAGCTTATTAAGTAGCAGAAGGGTTATTTTTTTAATTAAACTATTAGGCTCTTTAGTATATATAGGAGTTTTCGATAGATTATACTATATCTCCTAATATATATAGCGAAATCGCTATTAATATATTCTTTACTATTATCGGTAAATATCCCTTTAATAGTAGTATTCGTCTGATTTTTAGAACGATTCTTATAGATTTTTAGTATTTCTAGCGCCTAATCTTTAGTTTTTATTAATCTAATATCTAGATATCTAGATTTCTTATCTAAAAAGGTTGTATAGTATTTATAGCTATTATAGGTTTTAGGGTTAATTGGCCTACCTAAATCGCTATATATTCGTTCTCTGATATTATAATTAGTAGAATTATAAGATCGTTTATTAATCGATCTATTATATTTAGCTAATAATCACGTCTAATAGATATCTTTAATATATTTAAATATATCTTCCTTAGATATATCTATATTAATCTATTTTAATATCTTCTATAGGAGATTCAGCTCTATAGAAGCTAATCTCTTATACCAAAGCTTAAAAATAGCTTACTTAGTAGATTAAATAGATAAGATAGCTTAATTTCTTTCTAAACCCTTAGGGGTAAGGATATTAATATTAGTCTTATATAACGTAATTCACGGCCGAGCGGCACACACGGTCGAGCGGCACACCTACCCTATCAGAAAATTTCAAAATCGATTATCTTAACCAACACCAATTAATTTAACTAAATATAGCGGTTTTTACATGTATTGATCCTGTGGCTAATCTCCCTACACCCACTACACCTAGGCGGGGCCCTAGTAGGTGGTTGATTTGCCTGATTAGGCAATTCGCTCTGCTCATGCGATACTACCCTCTCACCTTCTACCGGCTATTTTAGCTATGAAACTAGCTATAGGCCCTCTTCGTAGGGTATATACCTATTTAACTGATTAACCGGCCCCTTACAAAAATTACATTTTATTACGGACCCCCGCTACGCGAGGGTCCTACACCTCAACGAAATCA
>JAMAGZ010000311.1:0-14688 GCA_023626575.1 Penicillium sp. PF1803
TCTTTAATATTATCTTCCTATCTCTTACTAGTAATTCGTAGGCTATATACTACTTTATATAGGCGTAGAACTATCGATCTCCTATAGCTTAACCCTAGTAGGTATTAGTAATAGACTTCTTCCTTTAGCGTGCTATTTAGGAATATATTAACTATATCTATTTAGAAGGTTTTAAGGTTAAACTATATAATAATTATAATAAGTATGCGAAAAGTTCTAGTAATAAGGGTGCTAGTACGAGCGTCTTAGTTATTAGGGACCTATATATCACCACGTACGTATAGATATACTTTAAATCGTGTGAGGTAGCCTGATTCGTCTGCCTTATAGGTATAGACCTCTCGCATTAGAATAATTTAATAGCGAGGGTAGTCTAATTAATCAAGGTCTTTATAATTTTTCTAGTGTATATATATAACGAGGTATACATTAATTAGTTTAAATACGTGCATATCGATAAGTTTATTAAATTCGATCTATATAGCCTATCGGAATTAGCTCTCGAATAGGTGGCTAGCTAGTTAATTATAGCCGGATAGTGCTAGTGGAATTAAAGATATTAGGATCTTTAGTTATTATTACTTACTTTAGTCTAGTAGGAAGGCCTACGTAAACATACCGAGATTGATATAAAGGCGTTTTAGTTTATCCTAATCACGGCTAGCATCTAAATTAGATCGAGGGCGTTTTATAGAGAGAGGTTTATAGCTAGAAGGGTCGAAGTTAGTGTTATTAATTAACACGAATAGTTATATTTAGTTTAGTTCGTCGTTTTGGTCTGACTCACTGAGAGAATCGTCTGATTTTAGATTAAGTGGAGGAGTGATTAGTTAATCTCCAAGGATTTCGTTATAATTAGAGATAGTGTCGTCCTAGTTAAGTTAAATGTGAGGTATAGCATGATCTAATATAGTCGTAGTAGTCGTAGTAGTCGTAGTCGTAGTAGTCGTAGTCGTAGTAGTAGTAGTAGTAGTAGTAGTAGTAGTAGTAGTAGTAGTAGTAGTAGGGCTTCCACCCCCTAGATCATAGTGCATTATATCGTTTTAATTATTAGTGTTAATTAGTATGTTAATGTCGTTAAGAATTTATAAGGTTTCTTTATCATCGAGAGTGGTAATTATCTATAGTAGATCGGTATCTTTATAGATACGGATCGTTTAATTAAGTAATAAAAGGTTATAGAATTCTTCTTTATTAAATTAAACGTCTTATGCACGAATAATTTAACGGCTAGTAGGTATCTAAATACGCTAAATATTATATGCTTTATAGCCTACTAAGTAGCTAATAGCTATACGTCGTGCGAGCTTAGCTAGCCTTAGTAGCTTAGTGATACGAATGTATGCTTTATATCTAAAGATTCTGAGATTATATAGATCTAGTTTAGCCTATAGCTAGTATAGTCCGTTATTTCCTAGTGCGTTATTACCTAGGTAGGCTATAAGCGCTTTATATAACGTAGCCACCCGGTTGAGCGAGCCACCTATCCCCATTAGAAAATTTCAAAATCGATTATCCTAACTAACACCTATTAATTCAACTAGATAACACGATTTTTACATATAGAATATTAGGACTAGTGAATTAACACGTGACCTAGAGGGAGTAGATCTAACTATAGGGGTAGGATATACTTAAGGGAGTCGATATACTTTTAGGGGGGCGATGTACCATCGATGTAGATACAAACGGGAGAGCATAATAATTGACTACGTGAGTTTTATGCGGAAAACTTAGACCGAAACGGATAAGGTAGGGCCTTGTTCTAAATTAGGTATATGAACGAATGAACCAATTATTTATTTCAAAGGGTTACCAATATTTCAAGTATACAAAGAAAAACCAACGTCTGATCAGGCTTAAGTGATTTATATCAACACCATAAACCGAAATATCCCCATTCCCAAATCATCCCATTACCCCAGAGCCTACCAGGCAATTCTGGCCCA
This sequence comes from Penicillium sp. PF1803, assembly GCA_023626575.1. Classification (NCBI taxonomy): domain Eukaryota; kingdom Fungi; phylum Ascomycota; class Eurotiomycetes; order Eurotiales; family Aspergillaceae; genus Penicillium; species Penicillium sp. PF1803. The sequence continues at coordinate 1,950 of JAMAGZ010000311.1, forward strand.
GATTCCGTTGGGCCATCTCCGCACCCCAGCCTTGCGCAGCTCGTCCAGACAGAGAGTCCCCAGACCGAAGGCAGCGGGCAGGAAAAAATGGATGGCCGGCACGCTGGTTGTACCCAGTACTTGCTGGAACTTCGGGACGTACAGCCAGAACACAGCAAAGCACAATGCCAGCAAGATGGCGGGGAAGAGGAGAAGGTTCTGAGTGTCCTTGTTGAAGGCAGGTGGGTGCTGAAAGATGGATAGACGGCGAGTTCGGACAGCCATCAGATTGAACCACTGCATGACGACTAAGTTGATGAAGTAGATACTACTTGCTTCGTTCAGGCGCTGGGTGTAGTAGTCCGGATCGAGGTACGAGGGGACTTCACCGAACTTGAACCACAAGTCGGAAAAGGGGATCCCACTGCGTTGCAGATACCAGTAGGCCATGGAGAAGCTGCACAAACTCTGTAAAACGCCAGTGAAACCATAAGCTTGGAGTATCAGCTTCCAGTCAACAAGCCTATCCGTTTTCACGTTGCGAGGCTTGCGAAGAAGGACATCAGCCTCGGGTTTTTCGTATGCTAGCACGGTGGCGGCCACACAATCCGTGAAGCAGCAGATGATAATCATAAGGAATGATGACAGAATCTGAGGAAGACCGAACATGACATTTGTGAAGACGGGCCAGAACTCAGAGAACGAGCCTGCTGGCAGCAGGTAGTTGATTGTCTTTCGGAGGTTGTCAAACACCACACGTCCGTACTCGACAGCCTCAACGATCGCGGTGAAGTCAGCAAGAAGAACCATATCCGCAGCTTCAATGGCAATATCCGATCCAGAACCCAGCGCAATGCCAATATCTGCTGCCTTGAGAGATGGAGCATCGTTGACACCATCGCCAGTCATGCCGACAACTTCCTCGCGAGCTTGGAATTCGCGCACAATACGCAACTTCTGTTCTGGGGTGGTTCGCGCGAAGACAATCTCGTCATATTTACAAATTTGGTCCCATTGACTTTCTTTCAGAGACATCAGCTGCGCACCGGTGACCACAATCGCAGAGGATGCCACAGGAACGCCCAGATCATCCCCTTTCCGCTTGTCCTCACTCAAAGCTCTGACGTCGTGGATAGGGTTTGCGGTGGAGACAATTCCGCACTGACGAGCGATGGATACGGCAGTCAGGCCGAAGTCACCGGTCACCATGAAGATGCGGATGCCAGCTCCTCGGAGAGTCCGAACGACATCAGGAATCTCTTTGCGAGGCGGATCAACGATAGCGGTCAGACCAACAAGAATGAGGCCACTCTTCGATTGACTCTGGATTTCAGACTCGTACTCGTGCGATGCAGGGTTAGCTATAACCTCCTTAGCATCGATGACCTTGCGAGCGAGAAGGATAACTCGCTTGCCCTCTAAGGACCACTGGTCTTTGAGCTCTGTGATTTGCTTCCGTGTACAAGGGTCCAACTCTTGAACGTTGCCGTCGATGTCAATGATGTTACCGCAACGTTCAAGAATAATATCCGGAGCACCTTTGATGGTTAACAGAATGGTATCGGGTTGAAATTGTTGTGCCTCAGCCGAGGACAGGGCCAGATCAAGGCCGTCATACTCAGTCATCATGAAGGTGCGGATCATGAACTTGTTTTTGCTGTTGAAAGGCAGTTCATAGGTCTTCTTCCATTGCTGTCGCAGACTGGCAACAGAGCCAAGACTTTCAGAGAACCGCAAAATAGCCTGGTCGGTGGCATCTCCATAAATTGATTTCTCCTGCAAGGGCAAGTTCGCGGAGACAACGTCAAACTCGGCGGCGTTGCAAAGACCGCTAAGAGCACGGAGCTGGTGGCTACCAGACACTTTCCCTTTGACGATCAGTTCGTTCCGGATCGACTCGGTGGTGAATCTGGATTTGAACAGGGAGCAGTCGGTGACGAACATTTGGTTCTGGGAATATCAGTAGAGGAAATTTACGAACAGACAGAAACACTTACTCGGGTTAGGGTTCCAGTCTTGTCGGAGCAGATGACAGATACCGTGCCTAGAGTCTCGACAGTCTTGAGCGACTTGCAGAGAATCTTGCTCCTGCTCATCAGGTTGGCCGTGATGGTCAGACTAGCAGTCAAGGCAATCGGGAGTCCCACTGGAATGAAAGCGATCGCGACACTGACACAGTCGACAATCAAAGTCGGAACGTTGATCCAGTCTGGGTGATCCTTGCGGAGCCAGCTCGCCCAGACGATGACGACCACAATGATCATGACTAACATGATGGAAACAATCAGGGCCACAAAGAGCAGAACCTCCTTCTCCAGCGTAGTCAACCCCGTCTTGGGAGCGCTGGTCAACTTGGCAATTCTTCCAAACACGGTGTTGTCGCCTGTAGCAACCACCAGACCCAGTGCATGACCACTGACACAGTGTGTTCCTTGCATCCCAATGCACTGGGTCTCTAGGTAGTTGTCATCGGTCGAGTCGGTTGTTCCGTTAACTGGAGCAGATTCGCCAGTCAGAATGGACCGATCGAAAGAGGCATCAGAGGTGACCTCAACAAACCGGACATCTGCGGGCAGCTTGTTGCCAGCCGTTATCTGGAGGATATCTCCGGGGACGAGATCCGGGGCACTGACTGTGGTCACCACACCGTTTCGCAGGACAAGACAGCTTTCAGGCAGCATGGCAGTGATAGATGTCATCACCCGGGAGGAGGACCAATCCTGCCATGCGTTAAACCCAGCTTGGATGGCGAACACGGCCAGCAGCACGATAGCGAGTGCCAGGTTGGCCAGTGATGGAGGCTCGCCAAGCGGTTTCCACGAGATGAAGACCAAGATGGATCCTAGGAGAAGAATACTACCGAATCCCCTGAAGAAGTACTCGAAGACCTGCCAGAACCATGGATGGGGAATGGGAGTCATAACGTTCCTGCCATGCTGCTGCACTCGTCGCTGGACCTGGTCATTCGACAGACCCTGGGCGACATCGACCTGCCAGCGCTTCTGAATCTCAACTATAGAGATCTTGTGCCATTCCAGGCCAGCGAGTTCTAGAATTCGTCAGATAGTTTTTTTTTCTTACATGAAGGTTTACAACTCACCGCCAGAAACAGCATTGGAAGACTGCGCTGCCTGCTCCCGGTCTTTCACTTCCTCGATGTCAAACGAGCTAGTTCCATCAGATTTTATTCTCCACACAGTATCGCTTAGTCGTACTCACACGGTGCGGTATGTGATCGGAAGCGCCGCACTCAGGTCCACTGTGCTACGACGGGGCACGCTGACAGATGACCGCCGCGAGCTCTGGGATTTGGTGCGGGCACGCGGTGGAACTTTCCGCTCCCCGGACTCTCCGTCGTCCTGCCAGCGGAGATGGTTGGGTTCCATAGTGAGTACTTGGGTACTCTGCAGCGCACAAGAGGGTAGGTAATACGAAGAAAAGGAAAGGTCACACCAAGTCCTACAGTATTTGTTGGAGGAGTAGTTTGCCCTTTAAATCTGTCCAAAGGACCCACAGGCACAGCCCTCTGATGGCGCGCCCCCTATTGACAGCAATGGCGTAAAGTTTCCACGCGCGATTTCAGAAAAGATCGAGTGGTTATTAAGAATTGCCGCATGAGAATCAAGGAGCTGGTTGCAGAAACGGTACAGTATCAAAAATTCGCTCATACTTAAGATGTTCGGCAATTGCACCTGATTGAGTGGATAAAAAGCTCAATTATTTGTGCGTACCTAGCAAAAAACTGCAAGTTGTGTCAGCTATGTGACCCCCACCTTCCACTTGCAAAATCCCCCGCTCTTCCAAGGCACTCAGGTCAGGAAATATTTGCTCCATACATGACACATGATAGTACTTGTTCGGTTCTACAGCTCGTGAGATTCAAGATAGGTTTTAACGGGACTGTGAGGACTTACCATAGGATCGACCAGCCGGAAAGGTTCTTAACATTGAAACGAAATGCAGACCTGACATTTAACTTCCTAGGAGCGCAGTCCCAGAAGCGACAGTGGCTTCTGCTACTAGGATTGTCTTGCAATAGAATAACTCGTTTCTCATCGGTGAGCTCATCTTCCATGCACTTTCTTTCAAACGCGACTCGCTTGACTGGGTCCGGTGTGATCCTTTCCCACTCACTGTCGCCTTCATCCGAGGGATCATCAAGGTAAATTTCCTCTGGAGAGAGGGTGACCGGCCTTTTATGAGAAGTCATGCTTTTTACGACACACTGGACCTCAGGGGTATATATGGTGGGATATAGTAATAAATAGGAAGAGTTGTGCTTATGAAAGAGGCGGGATTGTTGCTATAAGAGGGGAGAGCACCCTAATAAAGCAGTATATCTTTTTCTCCACGAAATGGGGGGGTCTGGGGGGGGGGCAAAGCTCCCCCTGGATAAAAGATAGATTTTATTCTACTATATAGTCTAAGTCTAAGTCTTCTACCTAAGCGTGTATGATATAGCGCTACGCTCCGTACTTTTTAGTATCTCCTCTAGGAGGTGCCATTTGTAAACTAGTACATTCACAGATTCGCAGAGACAAGCTCTCCCCTCCGGTGTTTGACCTGTTTGCATCTTCTCTGATGTTATCAATACAGTTACGAAACAAGGAACCGGTTTTAATCAAAGTAAAAGACAGTATTAAGACTAGCACCGGAATATCAATATTCCAGAACCTTTCCCAATGAGTTCGAGGGTCTCTTGGGTGGTAGGCTAGAAAAACAACTCCAAGAGTGGATGTGGTTGCACCGGAGTCGCCGCAACGTGCTGTAATATATGTTGCGAATGGAACGAAACCTTATTCTGGGACAGCCAGAGTAAGAAAATCCGTCCTCTTTCGCAACTACTTGACTCTACTAGACAATAAGCTGGTCGTTGAATTCATAATATGGCTGCCGATCGCAATAATAATCCAATCATCCCAGACTTTGCGCCTGACCCCTCATTTTGTTAAGGTGGCAATACCGCAGGAGTATTGATTCTCGACAGACAGAATTTCTAGAGCAATTGGGAAGAGCAGCAATTGGGAAGAGCATTTTTCCGTGATCATCGGCCGTGGCGGTAAAATCGAAAGGGTCTGCAGATATTATACGTAACATGTGAGCGGTGCAATTTTATAGGTATGTGAGGTCACACAACATCACTGATTAAGGACAACATGTAGGAGACATCTGTCCCGAAAACGGCATTCGCATATCTGCCGGAAATGCATCAATTGTTGCAGTCGTTTCGAGGTTCTTGATGGAGGTCTCGCTTCAGCTTCCCATCAGCTGTGGTATAATGTTGGCCGCAATCCTTCCTGGCCAAGTCTTGAATCCATTCTTGACGAGGCTCTATCCTGTCTCCTCGAGACAACTTGCTGGAGAGAAATAGCCAATTCAAGGCATTCCCAACAGTGCTTATCTCGTCACTAATCCTTGTAGACGAGGCAGCACTCATGCGATCATAAAGATCACGATCCGTCCACAGGTTCAGCAGATGTTGAGAGACAGCTTCTGTGTCTCCAACATTAACTAAGTACCCGGTCTTTCCATGATCAAGCTGTAAGGGGATTCCACCTGTCCGCGTTGCAATCACTGGTTTTCCTTTATGTAATGCCTCTGAGACCTTCACTTCAAAGCCCTCTTCTGATGACAACTGTAAGACAATACGTGAGTTGGATAGGAGTGTGTTCAGAGTCTGGTCAGAAGGCCCTAACCGCATAACACATATCATGGCCGAAAGATACGGCACGACATCATCAATATGGCGTAAGACAGCATCATAGACGATTGAGCCGTCAGGGTCGTCTATTGATCCGTGACCACAGATGAGAAGTTTTGGGATCTTCATCTCCGGATGCAATCCGGAGAGCTGCATGAAGAATTTCTCGTACGCGTCCACAGCATCCACCATTCCTTTGGCGGGATCAAATCGGGAAATCTGCACGATATATTGCTCTATGAAAGAATCAGTACGGAGTTGCCGACGACTCCATATTGCTAACTAACCAGCAGGATAATTAATGACGGCCATCCCGGCATCTCTGCATGATTGATTGAATCGGCGCCCATAGAACGCTGTGTCCCAGTCTCTCATTCCTTTATTAAGACCATCAAGCCTGAGTGATATACATTAGTACGGTACTAAAGTTAAGATTGAGTCATTCAGAGCAGATTACCAGTCAGTGCAGGCTGGCATGTAGCCAACCCGATAGGATGGAACATTCTTTGGCACGAAGTCAGCCACAGGATGACTTATAAATATATCTGCCCCGCGAATTTGCTCCCACAGATATCCCCAAACTTCAGACTGTGGGCTTCCCGGGACGGATATTAGATCGCTTCGCAATTGGATATGGCTCCGATAGATGATTGGTCGATGCGGTTGGATGCTCTTCGCAATCGGAATGAGACCAGGCATCTGAGTATCATCAATAATAATCACATCAGCGCCGCCATCGGAAGACCGGCTTAGAGGGCCGCCGCGCTGCAGCCAGTATTTGTCAGCGTTGTCTTGAATCCAGTCAGCCAATTGCTGCTGCCTGTCACCGGTAAACCGCTCATTAGGGGCGGACACCCCTTGTAGGATATTGTGATTCGTCTTGGTGATCCGAAAAACATCTGGACGCGGCTTCGGTACATACCTATGTAGCTTAGTCTTTATCGCACCATGAGGAAAGCCCGTGCTTGATCCTACCACTTGATATCCAGATCTAATTCGTGTGCCAAGCGGAGAAGTGCATGGCGCATGAGTGCAACACCACCACCCTGAGGCGTCGCGCTGAAGAAAGCGATCTTCACGCCTCGACGTTTTAAATCTGAGGCATAATGCTCAACCGCTGTCCATGTGTCGGGACAAACGGTTCGCCGAAAGGAATCTTTATCTGCCAGCTGGATGTGAAATCCCGAATCCACCTCGACTTTACCACGGAAGCCCACATGCACCAAGGGCAAATAGCTTGGCCCAAAAAACCTGTTGTTGGGGATCAGACTGATAATTCGGAAGAGATAATATTCACTGGGAAAGTGCTGTACAGTACCTGATGCATTTTCTCGAGAGTGACTCGGCTTGCTCATCGATAGGTTTCCTCTCGAAATGTATGCGAGTCATTGTGTCAGGGATCGCGTTAAAATCGGACTCCTCATCAAGGATAATGGGCACGATATCCAATTCCGTCCAAAGTTGCGGGCATAATCCAGGCATTTGATCATGCAAGGACCGTGAAATTGCCACTGCGAGAATCTTCTCCGAATGAAGGTCACTGTACCCTTTTAACGCAGCAATGATTTGGCGACACCTCTGAGAGGTCGGTGCAATGAAAGGGCTTTCAATAAAGTCGAGCAAGTATGTTTCGTCACGAAGGGCGATTGCGATGTGACATTCAGATTCCGGCGAGATGTCAACTGAAATCCCCGCAAATATCGTCTTGTGGTGGTTGATCAGCCAATGATGGCTAAGACTTCGAACAATTAGCATGCTTACCTTCGGAATAGGCCCAGACCAACTATTCTTCAGATGAGGTACCAGGCGATTCTTCTGGTATTGCGAGATACGGCGACCGAAGGTATGGGAGTCTTGAAGCATGATGTAGGCAATGGATTATTTCTACAACTTCCAGTGTGCATGAATTGGTCAAGTTGTTAATCAACCAGCGACAGTTTGGTGCGACTTGTGCAACGATCCTTTTCAGGCCAGGTTGGTGACGTCATCGATGACTTCGGAAGGCCGTTGCAGTAACGTGGTATGCTCGGATGCCTTTCTTCATCAACATCCATGTACTACGGCTTTTGTTAATCCATTTTTTCTAGTCAGCGTAGACCTTTCATGATTCTCCCACCTCATATAACATGACAGGGTAGCGGGCGCTCTGGGAGAGAGTGATACGTGTGTTGAGGATCATGCTATTCGTTATGGAGCTGAAGGTCAGGTGGCCGAATCTTTCAGTTTGTGCTTCCGCGCTCAATAACCAGTAATACATACATCACTGCAGGCTTACAACGCCGGGGAACGAGACACTGCTGCAAACAAAAATGTGGAATAATCTCAGACGGGATCCGATTTTTCTCCCATTGATCAGTGAAGCATCCTTGTCTTTGTCGTGGCAAGTTCCGCAGCAGATTCGAGCGCCGGCATAGTGACCAATACCTATCTCGTTCGTAAAACGACACCAACCTTGGTAGGATTAAATAGCTTGGTGAGATGGGAAGTGAGAAACGATTCAAATGATGGCAACAGGAGGCTCAATGGCTGTGACGGCTCGGTCGGGGGAGTTCTGGACGAGAGCCGACATAAACCAGTTGAAGAAGAGGGGTAATATATAACCACAAGTCAAAGAATTGAATGGGTCTCGGTGGGAGTGGAGACGGCACCCGAGTGATTGCATTCGGGCTCATAACCTGTTGAATTGCAAAAAGGAAGCTTGATTCTTATCGTTTCAGAGGGATACTAAAAGGCCATATATACAGCATGAAATCCAAGTCGATTAGAAATCAACTTGGAACTTCGTATAGATAGTGCAGGAACTATTTCCGATGTTGCGGCCTTATTCCTGAGCAGCGACAGCCTCAAATCACAACAATGTAAGCCATGGCAAGAATTAACCATCACATGTTGCCTCGTTACCGAGTCAACTCAGTCTCGAAAGACGGCAACTCATGCAGCATGGTAACCTTGATAGACGAAGGCTCTCAAATCTAACAGCCCCCTGTAGAACTTGATAAGCTCGAGTTTGAAAGGGTCGTGGTCGACACTGTTGGCGCAAATGAGACCTGGGAGGACATAGCGCCAATTGAAGTCGGCTGGAGACATTTGCTTGGTGTCACCGTCCATGACATGTATTCAGCAGTGCATATGCTACCTTTTTCTAGAGCGTTATCGACCTTGCAGCTCACTTCATCTCCTTGGTCATTATGGAAGTAAAGCAGATCAATGCGATAAACCTCTACCCAGGTGAAATGTCCACTAGAGATACATAAATCGGTTTTGACCGTATCGGACTCGGATTTGGTGTCGTTCCACGCTGTAGTTCCACGCTGTAATCAGATCTGGAAGTCGTTAGTACTAGCTCTTCATCAGCAATGGTCGTCTTACCTGAGCAAGAAGTGCCATTGAGAAGGGCAAATGGCTCTGAAATCCCCATACAGTCGAAGTTCCCCGTAGAATGCACCAAGCATTGCCCCTCATAGTCCATTATCCGAAGTGTACCGGCAAGAACCACCGAGATAGAGGTAAAAAATGCTAGTAAAAGGTGCATATCTGATTCACTGCGAGAGATATAATACCTATCTAGTAGGAGAAAGAATTATATCCTGCAAGAGTGACGGCGTGCTTTGTATTTGCATTTATAGCTTCACTTCACCATTCGGAATCCACCGAACTCGACAAGCTTTTGTGTAGCCATCAAACTTTTGGCTTGTCCTAGACACTAGAAATAGATTTGAGGAAGAAATGCCTTGGCAACAACTCAATGCGATACAAGATGATTATTTGCCTCGTCCCTGGTTCAAAATGTATGACTTTTCTCGCCGCCTTCGCTGTGTACAACTGCTTTTTTTGCTACCGTCAATATCAATTTTCCTGGGTTGTGTGCGCGAGATCTCACTCGCGAAGTAGATAGCCTCAAAATAAATGTGGCTCTCCACTCTCACACTCCATCCCCTTCGTTTCCACTCAATTTCCAGTATAAAGATAAATAGAATGGCTTGTTATAATAATAGAATAATGATCGACTCGCATTCAGGGACCGAATTGACAACTGTGGTGATTGTGAACCTTGCGCTACTGCAATACTGCTTTCCACACTTAAATTCTCCTGAGACTATGTCGACGAGCCATTAATCGTCTTTTTCATGTCATTGATGTAAAATCTATGGTCACTCTGCTCGACAAGAATAACGGCCATAAGCTCTGCTCCCCTGATATCAATGAAGCATAACTTGCTGCTTCAACGTAGAGGGGAAAGGTGCATATTGTAGCTAGTCATGGTTTTCTGAACGTTTGATTGTGCATGTCACGGATGGATCAGGGACTTTGATTATGCCACTTCAGTGTTGAATACAGGGGATTTCGAAAACAGATTAACCGCTCACATTGGCTTTGTTTCCCGAAGACCGCCTAGCGGGCTAGGCCCACATCAACTTAAGGATCGCTGTACCCCGCCGCCAATCATGCGAATAAAGCCTGTTATGGAGATCAATCATTAGCCGTTTGTGGATTCGTGTCACCTTAAATGGGGCCCTGGGAATCTGTTTTCGAAATCCCTTGTATCATCAGCAAGCAAAAAGGGCTCAGCAAGCCGATAATATCAGGTGTTGCAGTTAGGCTGCGGCAGGTCGTACGACATCGACATTTTTTCAATATCGCAGTCGGCAACCGATACGATATTCATTTTTCTCACTATCGATGTCGTATGTACGATATCCAATCGACATCGGATGATATCGTTGGATATCGTACAGATATCTGCACTAGCATAAAACTCGCTAATTTATCCTATCCTAAACACTCCGGTGACATTTATGAAGCTGACTAACTATTATTTTACAAGTGAATGTTTATATGTTTGGTTATGACGGTACTCATTCCTTATTTCCCTCACTTATTATTAAAAATCATAAGAATTAATATTGTATTCATAAGTAATTATCGTTTATGTAATAATTTAGATTTTACTCGGATAGTGAGCGCGTTGTAGTCGCCTGTAATCTTCCGATTACTACTTAATGGTTGGTTGTCGAGTAAAAATATATATTTCATGTTAAGGGAATATAGTACGCTTTCCTGTAAAGCTTTAATTTAGTATCTAAATCTATAAATATTATAGTTTTAATATTCAAAACAGTACTAGTAGATTCGCGAGAGCTTATTCTTATTATAAATTCATATAATTTAGTATATTTATATATAAAAATAAGGCGTAAGTTATATTTGAAGGTTGTAGCTAACGGATTTAGAAGTTTTTCTTAGTTAAAGCGATCGCGGGATAGTCGTCCGATATCTAATAGAGATCGGACGATATCGGACGATATCGGTTAGATATCTAATAGATTATTTAGTAGATATCCACATTTACTTATTTATACTTAATTAGTATTAAGTATTATCTTTAACACGCTATAAGCCTATAATCACGTAGGCGTTTACCTATTCCCTTATTTCTTTCTAGCTAAATTCCCTATAAGCCCCCTACTTATGAATTAGATTATTTTACACTCCCTCCCTAATCTTATCCCTATTATGTCTTAATCCTAAGTATCTAAGAGTTAATATATAGTATCCTAATACGCTAATTTATTTATTAATCTAGACCTTCTATATTTAGATAATTTTCTAGACGCGCCTAATAGTTAGATTATAGCGTAATTAACTCCTTTCTCTAAATTTCCTCTTCTAGCTCGATATCCTTACCTACCTAATTTACTTACGCGTATCGCCTATAAGTCCTGCTAGTAGACCTATATTCTCTATAATAACGATAAAAGCGTGCGAATAATAGATAAATCTTAGAAGTACTTTATAGAATAGTGATTAATAACTAAGTTTAGCGCTAAGAAAGAACTTTAGAAGATTATTTACTAGGATAGTTATCTTAAAAAGTCTAATATTTAGGAGTTATTTAATTAAGTTATAAATACGAAGACTAGTAAGCCTAAGGTTATATATAAACGCTGTTAGAATATAATCGTTCACCTAGGGGTTAACTATACTAGCCTATCTCTAATAAAGGCCTATCTCATTAGTATAATCTATATTAAGCTATAGAAGACTATAAAGTAAGGTATTAACTAGTTACTACGAGAGATAGTAAGTCTATCCTAGACCTAATCTATATTATATACTTATATTCTTAATCTCTACCTAGCCCTATTAATTAATAAGCATAGAATTTAGCTAGACTACCCTCTAGAAGAAGATTCTTAAGTTTATTATAACTACCTATCTCCTATTCCGTATTATTAAGTATATAGAGTTTAAAGAGCTACTATAATATACTAGGCTCGCTAACTTAGAGCTTAATATCCTATCTACCTATAGTATAAGATAGCTCCTAGATAATAAAGTCTAAGAATAGTAGTAGAGTATACTTAGTAAGCTCCCGCCTAGAAGCTATCTCTCTATTATACTTAATTACTAGACCTCTCCTTTTAGCTAGGTATTTATAGTAATTACTAGATACTTCCTTAACTAGGACTAGAATTACTATAAAGTTCTTCTTAGATTTAAGTATATATAGGGTTTATATACTAGGACTTAGCTAAGTAAGACTATTATCTAAATCCTCTAAGAGTATAGTATTACTAACTAAGTATTATTAATTATAACCGATAATATATTAAATAATAAAAGGCGTTTAAGAAATAGTTTAGTCCTAGGCTCTTTATAATATCTCTATCTTCTAGGTACTATATATTATATACGTTATATAACTTAGCCTAAAAGACCTCCTTAGAAAGATTAAAGCGGACCTAAAGAATATAGAGGCTAAGTTAGAGTAATTAGATAAACGTACGAAGTTACTATAGTCCGCTCCGGGTTACTCTTTAGGGAATATCGTGGTTATATTAAGGAAGGTAAGTATATAATATTATATTCCGAGGTTATAGTTACTAAAATATTATAGGTTCGAGAGCTTACTATATTTATTAACGCTAGTCCTTAGCGCTAAGAGGCTTTCTAGGCGCTCTAAGTAATAAAGCTAAAGCTTCTGTCGAACTTGAGATAGTGGTCACAAGTCCGCTTCGTGCACCAAAGTGTAGCGCACGGTGTTGTGTAGTGTACACT
>JAMAGZ010000312.1:0-14566 GCA_023626575.1 Penicillium sp. PF1803
GAGATCTCCCTCTGGGGAAAATCCCCGGTCGGGTCTTTCCTGCAGGAGGTTTCCAGGGCCAGTGTTTCCCGGCCTATATTAGGCCTTTGTGTTCCTTTGTCGAGAGATTCTCGATAGTCGAATAGAGAGATTGTTCCTTGCTTCCCTTGCATAGATGGCCAGAGCCATCAAAAGGCTTAGCAAAAATCAGGCAGAAATCAGGCAAAAGGTCGTACCGCCAGGATTTTAAGGTCGTGCTAACAGGGTTACCCTTCTCCTTAATCGTACGCTACACGATCGTAAACTACTCTTATATAACCTTTAGATCCTCGTTAAGAGCTCGCTAGTAATTAATTATATTGTCTAGAAAAGTAGGTACGAAGCTTATCGCGCCGTTAAATAAAGGAAGATAGCTAATTTTTACTAATAGTAGCCGGTAGGCTCTTACCACGCGTAGCTCGTAGAATATTAGCTATATCGCGCACGATAGAGGGCCTAGGGGCTATACCACGCGTATCTATAAATATAATCTAATTAACCAGCGAATCCTCTTCTAATTAGGTTAATTTATAACGATGCTATCGTGTATCGACGCGTAGGGCTACTCCGGAAGAGCGCGTATATAGAGTAGCGTAGGGTATATTATATAGCTTCGTCGCTATGTGTAAAGATTTAATTCGACCCTTTTTAATATCCTAGAGGGCTAATTAAATCTTGCCCTCCTAATTAGCCGATTTTAGCTAGGATTCAGAGCGGATTAGTCGTATAGTGGGTGGTTGAAGTTAGTGTGTTAGTAGGAAGACGCGAATTTAGAGGGGTTATCGTGTTAACCGGGTTATTAGGTTAACCGGGAATTACGTTATAAAAAGCTGAAAACTAAAAGATAATTAAGCGTTATAATATTATCTTACTATGTTATAGCTCTTTAGCGCTAGCCCTATAGAGGATATAATAAGATTTCCTCTCTTTAGGGCTTCTCTTCTAGACCTAGCGCTAAGATACTTCTCTGTATCTTTCTATTTTTCCTAGCTTATTTTATAGGATATATTCTCCTATAGCTTCCTAGTCGTTTATATAGTTATAATTACCTATTCACTTGGTCTGTTTATAGACTAGGCCTCCTTCCTAACATAGTAGCTAGAGGGTCTTAGGTTAGATAGTCGATAGCTATACAGCTATCGCCTTCTTCCTTAATAGAGAAGGTAAGATTAATAAGATTTCCGTTCCCCTTTACTTACTCCCTTTACGCATAGAAGCTCTTCAGAATCTAGTTATATTAGTTAATATTACTAGCAAAGATAACCTCGCCGATATTCTAACTAAAGCGAAGTCCTATGGTACTTTTAATAGCGATTAAGATGGATTACTATATTTAAGATCTATATTAAAGTTTAATTAATATATGTTATGTTCTAGATTATTCATAACTATCATATTTTTCTACTTTACTTAGTACTAGCCCTAAAGGGGGTAGAATAAAGATACCTCTATTACTCTTAGTAGCCCTCGAAGATAATTATCCAGGTCTAGTAGATCGCCGACCGGGTAATTCCTATTGTTTTCCCTTAGTAGCCGGATTATGCCTTTTATGTAAATTTTCAGGCTGTAATAAATCAATAACGAAAACTTCTTTTTACTTGATTTTGAGCATGATATGATCTTATAGTATAAAGAATCATATATCTTAATTAGAATATTGAAAATCTAATTAGTTACTCCTAATACCAAAAATACGCATTATCCACCATAGATAGGTTTATATATGTTTACCGGTAGACCCTAGAATATTTCTGGACTCAAAGGGAGTAAATAACATAATATACTAAGTACTAGGATATCTTTAAATCATTTATTTAGCCCTAGTGGTTGAGTTATGAAGTTAGAAAATATTGCGATTTGTATGGTGTTTTAAGTGACCAGGACGGGCGGGTGGCCAGGACGGGCGGGAACTCCGTTATATATATATATAATCATTCATTCGTCTTCCCGATTATTTCCACTCCTCATCTATTGCTCAAAGCCCGGCCCTCTCTTTCAACCGAATCATTAGAGGCCCCTTCTCATAAACCATATATACTCGCTGACGAGTCACCCAGTCCAGCTGTTCATCCTGCAACTCAATATCGAAGTTCCATAGCAGCCGGGCTACGACCATTCGCATCTCTGCATAGGCAAGGTACTTACCCAGGCAATCGCGGGGCCCTGCAGCAAACGGTTTTGAGGCATCCTTATTATCCGAGGCGTATCGCGAATCATAGTAGGGATGCGTGGGAGGAAGCCAGCGCTGCGGAACGAAACGATCCGGGTCAGCGAAGTTGCGCGGCGAGTGATGCGTGGCCCACTGGTAAACCGATACAGAGGTCTATCGGCTTCGTTAGCAATTTTTCTCTACTCACATAACCATAAATAACGAAGAAACCGGACCCCTTTAGGAATATATTTGCCATTAACAAAAGCACCTGGTGAGACCCTCGGAGGCGTCTCTGCCAGCGGCGGATAGATACGTAGTGCCTCCTCGAGACAGGCATGGAGAAATGGAAGGGCCGCTGTAGACTTCATATTGATATCATCTTCGGACAAGAAAGTCGAGCGGATCTCCTCTGCGAGCCTACTATATACCTCGGGGTATTTGATTAGGTAGAACGTTAGCCCTGCTAATGCAGATGCAGTAGTATGACTACCTGCACCGATAAGCGTGCGTGCATTAGCAAGAATCTCTTCGTGGGTCATGCCCGTTCCATCCTTGTTATTACGAAGGATATAGGTCATAAAGTCCCTTCGGGTGTCTGCTTCTAAAGCAATCCTTTTTTCCGTCTTAGCACGAGCCATCGCGTAATACTGTCGTCGTTTTTCCATGTCGTCCTTTGTGGCCATGAAGTTGACTAGCGGGCGTAGAAGTGGGTACTGCTCGAAGAAGGATATACGGGCATTACCCCGAATTCCGCTAAATATCATAGCGACTAGGGGATGATAATCGGAATCTTCAAGGCAGTTAAATGGGTCTGCGAACGCCAGTTCCGCGATAATGTCAAATGTCAGATAACTATACCATCTAATCATATCGACGGGCTCCCCCACTAGCATGCGCTCTCTTAGGCGTTTCATTAGGATATCAATATAGTATTGAAGGTAGGACTCTTGTTCAGCTAAGGCGGCTGCGGAGAAGGCGTACGCTATAAGTCGGCGCTGGCGCTGGTGATCCTCCTGGCGAGCAGGTAAGATCCCGATTCCATTTCTTGGACCATAGAACGTCGGTGTTTTTTCGAATTCGGGGGCGTTGGAATGACGGCAAAATACCTCGGACCATGCAATAGCACCGTCGATAGCGAGCTGATTGGGAGAGATACGAACTATCGGGCCATAGGATTCGTGGATCTTAAGAATATCTTTAACGAAGGTTCCGGTAATTTTGTTTTGGTATAGATACGGAAGGTATGAGGCCGCATAAAGCTTTGGGCCTGGGAACTGGGATAGAGGGTGGAAAAAGACGCGATAGAGGACTAGGCAAAGGCGATGGAGAAGTAACTATTTGCCAGTTAGCCGTCTTCCAGATTTCTCGGAACGATTTTTATTTACTGCTCCAGCAAGTAGCCAAACGGCTTGCCAGATAGGGATCACCATATTTATGCCTTTTATAGAAGAAGGATAAGGCTAGAATGCCCTTCTGCCGAGAGAGTAGATCATTAACGACTAGCCATCAAGAATATAAAGTATTTCAGCCAGCATTTTATATGTCTCTCGGGGCATTTCTGATACTTGCCGAAACTGAGTTACCTACGGCATAATCCTTATTAATTACCGACTTTTTATGAATAGAGCTGCCTTCTAGACGCACGAGGCAAAACTAAACCAGAGTATTTCAAATCGTACTAATTCTACCTATAACTTATGATTTGCGTTATAAACTAAAAGAAAAAGTGGACTTTAATCTCTATAAGGTAGGGTTATGCATTTAAATGGAAAATATACCGATCTATCGGAGTATAGAATAATGTCACTTAGCTATGTAACTTCGAATTTTATCAGTACATATCGGACTACAGGACATCTGATAGAGATCCGGAGATCTCCCTCTAGGGAAAATCCCCGGTCGGGTCTTTCCTGTAGGAGGTTTCTAGGGTCAGTGTTTCCCGGCCTATATTAGGCCTTTATGTTCCTTTATCGAGAGATTCTCTATAGTCGAATCCAGAGAGATTATTCCCGCTTCCCTTTGCGTAGATAGCTAGGGCTATTAGGTTATAAGCTTAATTTAATGATTCGATTTGATAATTTGACTTAACTTTGATTAATTTTGATAACTTTGAATAAGACTCGTGAAGCCTACTCGAGTATATACTATAGTAAGTCTACGATATAACTCCTCCTTTACTAAATCACCCGTAGCGAGGGTTAATTATAGTAACTTTATTATAGATATATCTACCGCTATAGGGGGTATAATCACCTAGATTACCAACGTCCTAGAAACCTATAACGTAGTTCACGGCTGACCGGGCCACACGGCCGACCGGGCCACCCACCCCCATTGCAAAATTTCAAAATTGATTATCTTAACCAACACCCATTAATTTAACTAGAAGCTTAGCTTCGGTTATTAATATAGTGATAGTCTTCTACTTACGTGATTTCTATTTAATTAGGCTACTAAATAAATAGAAGATAAATCCTTTAGAGCTCTTACGATTATTATTATCGGTAAAGCTTATATCTATAGTAGTAGTGAAGGTTAAGGCTATTATTTCGCTATTAAAATAGAGAGAAAGATATCTGATTATATAGAGGTATAAGATTAGGTGATTAATAGCTTTTAAATACTATTCGTTATAGTGAGTAAGCGATATAGCTAGTAGTTAGCGAATATAGTGTCTAAATAGGTCTAAATAGTAGGGAAAAGGGTAGATCTACACTTCTATTAGTATAGCTTAATTATTTATAGATCGATTAGTTCTATTAGGATTAGATTAAGTTTTTATATAGTTAGTAGTAGTATTTTAATCGGTTCATAATAATTAAGTAGGTTAAATCTAGTAGTAACCTTTTCGATATATACTACTTAGTTAAGCTATATTTTTCGTCTTAATCGATCGCGTATAATTTAAATGCTAATAAATTAGGTTAATTCACTATAATCCTTTATCTTAAATCGTTATAAGAGTAGCTATTTAATTTACTAAGTATATAAGCTCTCGCTTTTATAGTAGGTAGTAAGGAAGTTATCGATAAATACTATAATAACTATATAATTATTAGTGTAGATGGTAGGGTTATTAGGGTATAGTTTAAACCCTAGTGAGAGAAGCATCTCTTTAATATCGTCTTCCTATCTCTTACTAGCGATTCGTAAGCTATATACTACTTTATATAGGCGTAGAACTATCGATCTCCTATAGCTTAACCCTAGTAGGTATCGGTAGTAGACTTCTTCCTTTAGCGTACTATTTAGGAATATATTAACTATATCTATTTAGAAGGTTTTAAGGTTAAATTATATGATAATTATAATAAAGATACGAAAAGTTCTAGTAGTAAGGGTGCATACGAGCGTCTTAGTTATTAGGGACCTATATATCACTACTTGTGAAGGGCTGAAGCAGAATTAGTTCAATTATACTAGGCCATAAAATGTTTACAACAATCTTAGGGAGGGAAAGAGAACTCGCTCCGTTTCCTAGGGGAAAAGGGGGCGAAATAGCGGTGTCTCTACCCCTCGCTGCTCTTCTGCCTGATCGTCTGTGCCTAATGCACGTAAGGCCATGACATATGGTTTATCGCCGGGCCCTGGCCCGTTACACTACGTACGTATAGACGTGCTTTAAATCGTGTAAGGTAGCCTAATTCGTCTGCTTTATAGGTATAGACCTATCGCATTAGAATGATTTAATAGCGAGGGCAGTCTAATTAATTAAGTTCTTTATAATTTTTCTACTGTGCGTATGTGACGAGGTATATATTAATTAGTTTAAATATATATATATATATATATTAATAAGTTTATTAAATTCGATCTATATAGCCTATCGGAATGAGCTTTTAAATAGGTAGCTAACTAGTTAATTATAGCTAGATAGTGCTAGTAGAATCAAAGATATTAGGATCTTTAGTTATTATTACTTACTTTAGTCTAGTAGGAAGGCCTACGTAAATATAGCGAGATTAATATAAAGGCGTTTTAGTTTATCTTGATCACGGCTAGTTTCCAAATTAGATCGAGGGCGTTTCGATAGTATAGGGAGAGGTTTATAGCTAGAAGGGTCGAAGTTAGTGTTATTAATTAACATAAATAGTTATATTTAGTCTAGTTCGTTATTAAATTAGTCTAATCCACTAAGAGAATCGTCTGATTTTAGATTAAGTAGAGGAGTAATTAGTTAATCTCTAAGGATTTCGTTATAATCAGAGATAGTGTTATCCTAGTTAAGTTAAATATAAGGTATAGTATAATCTAATATAGTTATAGTAGTAGTAGTGGTAGGGCTTCTACCCCCTAGATCATAGTATATTAGATCATTTTAATTAGTAGTGTTAATTAGTATGTCGATATCGTTAAGAATTTATGAGGTTTCTTTATCGTTGAGAGTGGTAATTAGCTATAGTAGATAGATCGGTGTCTATACAGATATGGATCTTCTAGTTAGGTAATAAAGGGTTATAGAATTCTTCTTTATTAAATTAAACGTCTCGTGCGCGAATAATTCGACGGCTAGTAGGTATCTAAATACGCTAAATATTATATGCTTTATAGCCTACTAGGTAGCTAATAGCTACACGTAGTGCGAGCTTAGCTAGCCTTAGTAGCTTAGTGATGCGAACGTATACCTTATATCTACTCCGTAAAGATTCGAAGATTAGATAGATCTAGTTTAGCTTATAGCTAGTATAGTGTATTATTACCTAGATAGGCTATAAGTGCTTTATATAGCGATTATTAGTTAATTACACGATATAGAATACGGTTTTAAATATAGATAGCTATCTTAGCTACTTTAAGCTAAAGGTAGCTTAGTAGGTTTAAATTAATAGCTATTGATGGCCCTGGCCATCTACGCAAGGGAAGCGGGAAAGCAGGAACAATCTCTGGATTCGACTATGGAGAATCTCTCGATAAAGGAACACAAAGGCCTAATATAGGCCGGGAAACACTGGCCCTGGAAACCTCCTGTGGGAAAAACCCGATCGGGGATTTTCCTCCAGAGGGAGACCTCCGGATCTCCATCACACCCCCTGCAGGGCTAGCACACAACAACAAGGAAAACAGATAGTCTAGCAGCTCGCTTAATGGTGTTTATCTTTCTGGTTTAGCTAATGGGGGCACCTGAATCGTAGGGGATCTCATGTGTAGTAAATTCGTTCTGTTTTCTTCGAATACTAGATGAGGTTTCGCCTTCGTTAGGATATCGGCGGGATTAGCTTTGCTAGGTATATTCACTAGGGTGATCAAATTCTTTCGTATGCAGTCACGAATTAAATAGTAGCGGGTGCTGATCTAATTCATCTTCGGTATAACCTTCGAATTTATGACTATCGTAATGGTATTATTAGAATCACTATGAAGTAGTAATAGAGCGTTCTTTTTAAAATATTCGTCTTAGTTTAATAGGTCTATTAGGCCGAGGTCTATATATAGCTTAGCTAGGTAAAGACCTTCTTTTAGTGCTAGTGTTGTTATATAGCATTTAGCTATTGTAGATAATACCGTAACTATCTCCTATCTATTCGAAGACTAGGATATTAGAGCGCCTATATAGAACTAAATATATACTTCGGTGGATTTACTATCCTCTATATCACCGTAAGAGGAGTTAATATAGCCTTCTAGGCCTCTCGTAGGATCTCTTCGAATAGGATTCCTAAGTTAATTATATTAGCGAGGTATTATAAGAGGTCTCTATATACTAATATCTCTATTTCTATTAGGTAGGTATATCGTCTTTATAGTTTCGAGATAGCTAAAGTAATATCAGGTCGTATTTTAATTAATAGCTAACCGACCTTACCTATCTTTTATGTATATCTTAATTTATCTACATAGTCGGTTAATTTCAGTTTCTCGGTAGGGGTTTTCTATGATAGGTTTATTAGAATTAATATATAGTTAGTGTTCTATAGACCTTCTTCACGGATTAAGTAAGGTAGGCTTACTAATTAACGAGAATCATATTTCCTTCGCGTGTGATATTATATCCTAGGAATCTATTAAATAATAATTCCTTTATCTTCCGTTTTACTACTAGGCCTTGCCTAACGTTAGTAACCTCGTCTTCTTCGCTAGTTACGAGTATATCGTTAACGTAGATTAGGATATAGACAGAAAAGTCAGCGTTTATGTAAATATATAGTTCTAACTCTAATAGTTCGAGACCTAAATTATCGAGATCCTTTATATATATACTATACTATAAATAGCCTACCTAGCGTAATCTATAAAGGGCTTAGTTTAATAGATAAACGTATTTAACACTATTAGGGCTAAAGTATTTATATTTAGTAGGTTATTTTATAAAGATTACTTTATTATCTAGTGCTATATAAAGGTAGGTAGCTATAACGTCCTACTACTATACCTTATAGCCGCTAACTACCGCTATTAATAAGAATAGCTTCGCTAGAGTATCTAATATAACTAGGGTATATCGTTCGTTAGGCTAGAAATTAACTCCTAGTGTTTAGTAGTTACTATAAACTACCTATCTAGCGCGGAATTTAAGTATATATCTATCGCTATCTTACTTTAAATCGTAGACCTATCTTCCTAGTAGAATTAATATGCTACTTAGTAGTCGTGGAACTAAGGTTATAGTATTAGCTATAGTAATCTTACCTAATTAAATCTTTTCTACTTATAGCTAATATTCTACGTAGGGCGTTCTTATTACTTAGAGGTAGGTATATAGGATTTCTACTATTCTAGATCTAATTCTCTCGGTCGCCGTATAAATTAATCCTAGTCTAATTATCCTATTATCGTCTTTAATACTATTAATATAGTATAAACTATCGTCTTCTTATAATACTATAGCGCCTTTTATAGGATATCTTATTATTCTATAGTCCTACTTACGTAGTTATAGTGCCCTCTATAATCTCCGGGTTAGTTCGAGGGAGGAAGATTTCCTAGACCTTTAATTTAGTATATTTAGTATAGCTAGGGGTTTCTTAGGAATTATCGTTATTAGGTCTATAGATAATATTTCTTTTTCTAAGGTAGGTTAAGTTAATAGAGGTAATAGTTCTATATTTAATAGTGTATTCGTTTTAGTAATTAAATTAGTGATAGTTAAGGTAGGTATATATTAATATTATTCATAGTGTTCTTCTACGGGTAGGTTTTCTACGGTCGGTAATAGTGTATCAGGATTATATAAACTATTTAAATTATATAAATCACTAAATAATCGTTTTATTAGTGTCTTTAGTTATAAACCTCGTATGGTATATAGTTTAATATCACGAGGTAAAGGAATTATAGCCTTCTAGATCCTAGGCTAACGTGGTTAGAAGGAAATCGAGGTAGTTTCTTAGTTCTATTAAAATAGTTAAAATCGCGAATATAATAAATTTAGTAAATATAGAAGAATTAATAATTAACGCTCTATCACCGGTGCGAAACTTAGTGTAACTAGTGTAATAGCCGCTATTATCTATATATTACTTTGTGTAATCGTTAGATTCGAAATTCGTTTAGGCATTAGTATAGTATAAGTAATTTTATAGCTATTAATTAGTGTCGTGTTTAGTTAATTCGGAGCTCTTTATAAAATTAGGGTAATTAGTTAGGTAATTAGTACTATTAACTACACTTAGGGTTATCTTCTTTATCTTAGTTAGTTTAACGGTGATTCTTACGGTTATATTTAGGTAAGTATAGGTGTTCGTGGATTAGTTTTAATGATATTTTTCCTATAAACCGTTATCTGCTAGGGGAATTAATCCTTTTAGGTTTCCTACGCGGTCTTATTAGGTTTAATTAGTTTCGGGATCTTTCGTAACGGTAATAGTTCTTCCTAAAATATAATATCTCTCTAAGCTACTACCTATTTCTTTAAAGGGTCGTAAACTCGATAGATATAGCTATTCTCGCCTTTATAGCTAATAAGATAACTAATCTATACTCTTAGGGCTATCTTATTTCCCTATATATAACGTTCCTTTAGAATATAAATATATACCTTAGAATACTATACTTAGAGAAAGCGTAGGTTAATTAGGCCTAACTATTATAGGTTTAGCTCTCTATTCTAGATTTTAATTAGTGATTCCTATTAATTTAGTTAATAGATTCTATTAAGGATATATATTAACGTGATTATAGCTTTAGCCTATAGAAATACTAATACTTTAGGAGTAGAAATTATTAAGGTTTATATAGATTATATAATAATATAGCTAGTAAATTCTACTACGCTATTCTATTTATATATATAGTACTAATAGAGATATCGTTATACCTTTACTCTCTATCTATATTATCTATATATAGAAACTAAGATCTCATCTAACCTAACCTTAATTAGCTAGTATTCTATAATATTAAAAATAATCGTAGCCTATTTAATTAATACCTATAATAAAGCGTCTTTAGTCTTAATTAGAAGCGCCTATCTTATTCTAGTAGTATTATTATAGATTACTACTATATAGTTCGCTCTATTAATACTAATTAGTTTATATAGTTAAATATTAATATAAATAAAATACTATAGTTTACTCGCTCTCTTTTAAGGAGTATATAAAATAATTCTATATAACTTTACTCTCCTATATAGCTTATAATTAAATAACTCGTCGCTATAGACTTTATTACTAATTCGATAGTGGTTAATTCTAGCTATAGGTTAGCTAATATAGCCTAATCTAAAATATATTAGTTCTAGTATAATTCTTACTATTAAGTATATATAGGAAATATTTAGTAGAGTAAGTGCCTTAATAGATTATGATAGTCGAATTAATTTCGTGTATAAGAATAATATACCTCTCTTTCTATATATATATACTATAATAATTAATTTATTATATAGATTAATAAAAACGGTTTTCTAATCTTTCTAGCTTATACTATATTCGTGGTAAGCTCTTATAGTTAATAGTAGATTAAATAGGCCTTCTAGAACGTATTCGTATTTAATATCTAGATTTACTATATAGTTAGGAAATACTAGGTTAATTCTAGTAATCGCTTTACCTTTTATAATTAATGTTTAGCCCTCTAAGGTTTAGTACCTATAAGTATTATCCGTATTATCCTTATAGGGTTCGAAATATATAATAGTATCGCTATTAATATAAATTATACATAAAGCACCTAAATCAACGATCTACTCACCGCGGGAGCGGGCTACTATAGCTATTAAGAGTAGAATTAGTATATATTAGTTAACTCTACCTATATATATAGCTATTTATAAAATCCTTTCCTTCTCGAAGTTATAATTACTATTCGGGTCCGATCGCTAGTTACTACTATTAAACTAATTATCGTTATTAATTATTATTATAGTAAAGTCTATTATATCTAGGTATTAGGGGTAGAGATCGTTATTATAAATCGTAGTAACTAATAGATTTTTAGTTAGCCTTAGGAGGGTAGTAGAAATTAATAGTAACTATAGTTTTATCGTGGATAATTATACTAATACCGTAGTAGATAGTTTTATAGTTAGTAGAGTAGGTAATAATAGTAGTAATAATAGTGCCGGATCTATTTTCGTAGTATCTATATTTAGATATAGCTTTAATATACTATCTTTTTAAATCTAGTTATTATAAACTATAAACTAATTATTTAGCTTTAGGCTATCCCGGTTATCTCAATATTTCTAGGGATAGGTAACCTATAATCCCTTCACTAGTTTCTAGTCTAGGGCATAATAGTTAATATATAAGTATATATATTTACGAACCTTATAGTTATAACTATAGAAGGTATAGTAGCTATTTAGAGTAGTTTATAGCTCGCTATTCCTCTACTATTTAATCTATTTCTTAATAACTAAACCTTTTCCTCTTAGGGGTATATTCTTTACGGGCTAGTATTCACTATTATTAAATCAGCTTAGGTTACTAGTGTTCGGTTTATTAGATACTCTATTAATAGATATAATAGCTATTAAATAGAGCTCTATAGATTTAAGTTTATTTACGAGTTTATTAAAAAGCTTATATAAATCTATATCTTTAAAATCCTCTATATTCGTATAGATCTTATTATTATTTATATATCTTACTATAATTATCGTAGGAATATCCTCGCGGATCTTATGAAGAAGCACTCTAGTGATTAAAAATAGAGGAGTTACTATCTTCTAGGTAGTCTTTATATATCAGTCACGGAAGGCTTTTAGAAACTTAATACCTAAAGCGAATTAGGAGCGTCTCGTTTCCTACTACGTAATATAATCCTTAATTACTACATTATAACTAGTTTTATTAAGTATTTCTTTTAATACACCTAGGTATTTATCGGTAAATTAATATAGGGTACGGCGTAAGAGCATTAATCTATTAATATCCTTTAACACCGATTAATATATCTATAATTAGATATCCTTTAACACCGTAAACTATCGCTTTATATATAGTGAATCGATAGGTAGGCGTTTAAGTTACGAGTTAATTAATCTATATAGGTTCTTCTGTTAGAGGATTCGTGTCATATTATCTAACTAGGTATCAAAATCGTTTGTATTTATGAGTTTATTATTAATAGCATAAAGAGTGTAGGTTTCTAGGATATTAGTGATCTAGGTGATCTTACCCCCTTTAGCGGTGGATATATCTATAATGAAGTTACTATAATTAACCCTCGCCGCGGGTGATTTAGTAAAGGAGGAGTCGTGTCGTAGACTCATTATGGTATATGCTCGAGTAGGCTTCACGAGTCTTATGGTATATGCTCGAGTGGGCTTCACGAGTCTTGTTTAAAATCAAATCAAATCGTTAAATCGGGGTTATAACCTGATGGCTCTGGCCATCTACGTAAGGGAAGCGGGAAAGCAGGAATAATCTCTGGATTCGACTATGGAGAATCGATAAAGGAACACAAAGGCCTAAATAGGCCGGCAAACACTAGCCCTGGAAACCTCCTGTGGGAAAAACCCGATCGGGGATTTTCCTCCAGAGGGAGACCTCCGGATCTCCATCAATATAGTTCTAATTCTAATAGTTTAAGACCTAAATCATCGAGATCCTTTATATATACACTATACTATAAATAGCCTACCTAGCGTAATCTATAAAGGGCTTAGTTTAATAGATAAATATATTTAATATTATTAGGGCTAAAGTATTCGTGTTTAGTAGGTTATTTTATAAAGATTACTTTATTATCTAGTGCTATATAAAGGTGGGCGGCTATAAAGTTAACGTTTATAGGTTTAGTATCTCCTATATTAATCTAGTACGTTATATTCCTTTCCGGTAGTAGAGTGTCTAGAAGTTTATCCCTAAGGACCTTTTAAAACTTCTAGACGATTTCGCGTACTCTAGGGTCTAAATATTTTAGACTAATAGTCGCTTCTTCCTATTTAATAATTATTAGGAAAGCGTTCACGGACTCCTTTTAAAGGGCTCGCTAGACTTAGTAGCCGCTAATTAGGTTAACTTAGGCTTCTATTAGCTCTCTATCCTTAAGAAGGGTAATAACGTTAACCTAATATAAGCGTTTATAATCCTATAGTATTATTATTAAGGTTACCTAATTAATATAGGGATTCTTTATACTAAGAAAGTCCCTTCTAAGTATAAATTTAAACTCTAAGAGGTCTAGTACTTATACTTAGATATAACCCCTCTAAGAGTTAATCCTAATTAGGATCCTTAGGATAGTATTAGTAAAAAGCGTATATTTATTAGGTATTTTAATATAGAGCGGCGAAGTCCTCTTAGGCGTAAGAAGATAGGTCCTAAACTTCCTAAGAATAGTTATAGAAATAAATATATATAAAGTACTATAATCTAAAAGTATATAGATAGATATATTATTCTTTAAAGGCCTTAGGTTAACCTAGTAAAATAGTAAGGCGCTCTTTATTAAGTAGAGAGTAGCTTCCTTCTCCTTTAGGGTAATTAAGGTAGGATTAAGGAGGTTAGGACTAAGTAGAATCTAGATCTATAATATAGCTTTAGTATAGCTAATAAGCGTATCTAATTTATCTAGCTATAGCTATTTTTTAGCTTTCTGTTATTTCTACCCTCTTACTTCGATAAACTTAGGTAATTCGCGGAGAAATAGCCCCTTCCGCTATAGTTATAGTATATACCGTATTTACCTCTAGACTTATTTCTAGAGCCTTAGCTATAATTATTACTATAGCCTTATATATTACTAGGTCCTTTAAATAATAAAAGGTCTATAGGTTCTTATATAGATTATATACTATTTATTACTATCCTAATATCTCTATTAGTATCTTAGGCCTTCTATCTATAGTAGCTAGTAATCGTTAATCCTTAACTAGATAAAACGTTTAATAATATCTCTTAACGCTTTAGGTTAGACGCTATCCTTAGCTTATTTCTTCTATAATTTAACTTTCGCTCCCTTATAGAGGTATTAGATAAGGATACCCTCCGGAACCTCCTAGTTAGT
>JAMAGZ010000313.1:0-14541 GCA_023626575.1 Penicillium sp. PF1803
AGATACTATTAGTTATCTAAATCCTTTTAAGAGAGTACTACTCCTATATAACTATTAGAAGCGTTTATCTATAGTTAAGTCTCTATATATAGATCGTAATAAATTAAGATAAGAGTTATTATTAGTCGTCTCTTTAGTTCCTTAAAAGTAGAGATATATACTATATCCTAAAGGAAAGGAGTTTCCTTCCT
Source organism: Penicillium sp. PF1803 (assembly GCA_023626575.1). Classification (NCBI taxonomy): domain Eukaryota; kingdom Fungi; phylum Ascomycota; class Eurotiomycetes; order Eurotiales; family Aspergillaceae; genus Penicillium; species Penicillium sp. PF1803. The sequence goes on from JAMAGZ010000313.1 coordinate 192, forward strand.
TATTAGTCGATATAATAACTTCGTGATTTAACTATAATCTTTAATAAACTTCTAATAGAAATTATATATCCCTAAGAAGGACTATACGCCCCTTACTATCGTTAGAGGTTCCTAGGCCTTAATCACTTTAATCTTTATAGGATCTACGCGAATACTATCTATTCTAATAATAAAGCCTAAGAACTTCGTTTCTATAACGTAGAATTTATACTTATAAAGAGTAACTTAGAGACCTACTTCCTTTAGTTTTTTTAAGACTAATATAATATACTCTTAGTGTTATTCTAGATCGCCGTTAGTGTAGATTAAGATATTATTAATAAATACTATATAAAAGTCGTCTAGATAAGGGCTAAGGGCCTTATTAATATATCTCTAGAATGTTACTAGGCTATTCGTTAACCTAAAGGGTAGGACCTTATACTTAAAGGAGCTATATCGGGAGCGGAAACTCGTTAGATCCTTTAATATAGGATCTATACGAATTTAGTAGAAGCCCTAGTGTATATTAAGCTTAGTAAAATATCTTACTTTACTAACTCACTATAGTATCTTATTAATTAATAGGATAGGGTAACGATCCTTTTTCGTTAATATATTTAGCTTCCGGTAATCTATATAGAATCAGAATCCTCCGCTAGGCTTCTAGGCTAGGTATAGATCTAGCCGTAGGGTAGTACTATATAGATATCTCGTAGAGTATCTACAGCACTACTACTACTTAGTAGACCCTTCGTATTACTATTAATAAAGTACCTTATACCGATCCTATTATAGCCTAAAGGGCTTTAAGGCTACTATTATGAAGGGCTGAAGCAAGACTTGATTCAATCTAACTAGGCCAACATGCTGTTTACAAAAAGCTTAAGGAGGGGAAGTCAATCCCGCGCGTTCCCCACGTCAACATACCAAGGTCCCGTGAAACACGTGACCTATATCGGGCATTAGCCCGTGATAATACCCCCCTCCTAGTCTTAAGCTCGCTAGGGGCGCGACGACGTGGGATTCGGTGCCGATTTACTAGTGAATCACATCCGAAACGGGGCCGTACTACTCCTCGAAGGCATCTAAGGCGCTATAATCCTGCACTGAGTTTAGTGCTTACCATGTCTATTCTGCCCATCCTCTCCATTTCACTAGCGCTTCGTCACGGTATCCTCGCCTAATCTTCCTCCGTCGTACGGCTAGGATTTACTCCATATCGTATTCCTCCTCTCCGTTAACTAGTAGTAGCGGTGGCTACGAATCGTCTACTAGTTAAGATAGAAACGGGTCTGTTACTACTAGGCGAACTAACTTAATGTAGAACACTAGGTATATACTAATAGGCACGTTAAGTCGGACGGTGAATAGTAACGGAACGTCTACTACTTAGTATCGAGCGTATAGCTAGTCTAGCTTCTTTAACGGTCGTTACGTGCGTATATTCCGGAGGTTTAGCTAAACCTAATCATCCTTCTTATAGGCAGGCGCGGCCTATTAGTGCCGGTTCGCTTACTCTTCTTATAAGGCCTATATAGAAGTAATAGAGGCCTAGGCCTAATCGGTAGCTTCTTGTAGGCGATCCACGAACGCTTTGCCTACCTTTCGTGATAGGGTTAGAGCACCTTCTAGTTACCCTACTTCGTTAATGCTAATTAGGTTAACGTAGTAGCTGTGAGTGAAGAAGAATAATAAGATTCTAGTTAAAGCGGCATCACGATTATTAATTACCACGGCGACTATTAGTAATAGGTCCTTCTAGTTATCCTATACGTACGTAGTGAACACGCGTAGAATTCGTTCGATCTCCTAATTAGCACGCTCTATTACACCGTCGGTCTAGGGGTAAAAAGCGGTAGATAATCAGCGTTAAATTAATAGCCTTTCGTAAACCCTTTCCTAGAAAGAACTTATAAATTAGGGGTCGCGGTCGCTTATAATCGTTAGTAGCACCCTATAATATATATAGAAGTGTGTGAGGAACACTTCTACTATATCTTCTGCTGTCGTGTTCTTTATTCCGATTAGAACCACGCTCTTCGTTAACCGGTTAGTTATAACTATATAATTCGTTACTCCTATAGGGCCGGAGGGTAGTAGCCTAGTGATAAAGTCTACTAATATCTCGGCCTAGATTCGCTATAGAATCGGTAGTAGCTTTAATAGTCTATGCTTCGTGTCTCGCTACACTAAGCTCCGTCCGTAGATTATATAATTTCGTAGAAAGCGTCGTATATCCTTCCCTACTCCTAGCTAGAAGAACCGTCGAGATAGTATTAAATAGGTAGCGTCTCGCCTAGGATACGCCGTAACGTATAAATCGTGAACTTTCTATATAATTCCTATATATAGAACCTCGCTCTCTAGAATCTAAACCCGTTACCTAAAATAAAGTACCCCCTACTCGTCTAAATAGCACTCCGATAGACTTATCTTAACGTTCGTTTCGGTAGTAATTCAGCGCTCTCTTATTAATAAGGCGTAGGAGATTCGTTAGTAGATTAGATTAGACGCCCTTACCCTTTTCTATTCTACCTATAGCTCTTCTTCTTTAAAGAGAGGGATATTTCTCTTAAAATCGATCTCTCTTATAGGTTAGTTATCGGCTAGTTAAGGGTTTAGTTATCCCGTTTTAATCTTAACCCTTTTAAGTAGGACTCAGAAGTAATTCGATAGCCTTTCGTTAGAGATACTCTATAGTATATCTTAGCTCCGTCGTGATAGTGCGTCTAGCCTTACTATAAGCTTACCTAGGCGATAGCGGAGATTAAAATCGAATTCTATTAGGAGATCTACCTAGCGTATTTACTATTTATTAAGGTATTATACTTTACTAAAGTAGCGAAGGTTCTTATAGTCCGTTACGATAGTGAATTAGGGTACTATCTTTAGTTCCGGTCTCTATTCGCGTAGGGCCCGTATGATCGCTAGGAGCTCTTTATCGTGGATTTCGTAGTTCGCTTCTACTAAGGATAGCTTCTATAATAAGTAAGCGTATAGCCGTAGTTATCTATTAGGCCCGTATTATAATAGAACTACCTTAGTAACCTAGCCGGAAGTATTAGTTTCTACGACTATCTAACGATCTTCCTCGAAGTAAGCTAGGATTAGTATATTTATAAAGAGTTCTTTTAGTTCTATAAAGGCTAGTTAGTAGTTATTATCCTATTTAAAGATAGCGTCTTTCTTTATAAGCCGTATTAATAGTACTAAAAGGTTAGCGAATCAAGGTATAAATAGCTAGTAGAAGTTCGTAAACCTAATAAAGCTTCGTATATCCTATATTAACTTCGGTCTCTCCTATACTTTAATAGCCTCTACCTTCTTTAGATTAACGTAGATCCCCTTTCCGGCTTTAACGATAAAGCTAAGGTATTTCACTAAGTCCTATTCGAACTCTAACTTCGTAATATTATATTATAGACTAGTATCTATTAGCTTCTATAGTATATCGCCGACTTTTTAGCGGTGATCCGCTAGCGTTCCGTTAGTATAGATTATTATATCGTTAATATATACTAACACGAAGTCATTAAGGTACTCTTGTAGCGTCTAATTAATATACCTCTAGAATATCGCTAGTACACTAGTTAGCCTAAAGGGAGTCACGTTCTACTTATAGAGCCTATATCGCGTCCGAAATGCTATCTTCTATTCTTCTCTAGGGTAAACACGAATCTTATAGAAGGCCGCGATAATATTAAGCTTCGTGAACTAGCGGGTATAGCCTATATTTCGTAATATCTCTCGAATTAGTAGTAGAGGGTAGCGATCCTTTACTATTCGTTTATTTAACCCTTAGTAATTAACGTAGAATCGTACGTTACCGCCTAGCTTCCTAACTAGTAGGATTAATACTACTATAAGCGATTAGCTAACGCGTATAAAGTTTTTCCTAAGTAAGTCCGTTAACGTTTTCCGTAGGTAAAGAAGCTCTTCTTTATTTATACTATAGAGTAGACTATATAGTAGTAGCTCTTCGATACCGTTTCGGTCACGTTTTAGAGGGATCTTATAGTTAATCCCTAATCTATATAGAGGTAGCTAGTTAGCTAGCTATTAGCTAAAGGCGGCTAACTATCGCTAGTAGTGTTTCGGTAGCTTATCCTTTAGGTTAATATACTTCTTAGGACAGAGTACTCTCTTAATATCGTCTAGTAAAACCTTACTAATTCGTAGGCGATCTACGTCTAATACGCTCTATATTAGTTACTAAATATATAGTGCCTTAGCCTATATAACACGTAGTCTCTTTACTCTAATAGGCCTAATAGTGCGATCCGCGTGGTTCTAATATCTAGTTCGCTCTCCTAACTTCGTAAAGATATCTAGGTATCCTTTCTTTACCGAATATTATCCGTTCACCTCGTGTAGCTATAGGTCCCTAAGTATTATACTATCGCTTTACGGTTTAATAATATACGCGAATACCCGGCCTTATTACTAACCGTGAACGTCGAGGTTAAAATAGGTAATATAGGTAATTTAGTACTAATTCGGTATTACTCCGTTAAGGATTCGTGGCCGTATCTTAATACGCGGAAGGTTAAACGCCTAGACTAAGGACTTATTCACTATCGTATAATAGCGGTAACCGCTATCGATAAGAGCTTATATAAATTAAATTCTATTTACTCTAGTATCGACTAAAAACGATAATATCTTACGTTCTAGTAGCTTTTCGATCCCCTTTCGCTCCTACTCGCGGCTTAGAATAGGAGCTACTCTTTTTCTAAATCATCCTTAGTAGTCACACTCTCGTTATTAGAAATTATTAAATCTAGGTCACTTATAGGCTTCGACTTCTTCACTTTAACTATACGCTCCTTTTCCTTCTTACTCGAGGAAGTAGCGATACGTACACTATTTAGCCGTTATATTAGTAATAACGCGTACCTCGCGATAAGGTGTCTAGATCTCCTATATCGTAAGTATTTCCCTTTAGCCTATCGCTAATCTATCTTATCCTAGCTAACCTATTAAGCTTACTTTAGCGTTCTACTTTCGGGTTAGTAGTATTTTGTGTGCGGTTTAGTATAGTTTACTAATATAGTTAGTGCCTAATCTATTTTATCGCTATTCTGTCTAGTTAAGCGCGGACGATATATTCATTCCTCCTTATTAATATTAAGGGTATCTATATCTAAGCTAATCTTATAAAGTCTAGAAATTAGGCCTAAAAAGGTAGCGGGGATACCCTAATTTATTAACGAATTTATTATAGTCTTATTAAGAGCGCTAAGGAGGATCTACCGCTTAGCCTTATTATGCTAATTAAGAGCGTCTATATTAGCGAATTCCCTCTCTAGTTAGGGAAGGAATCTAGAGAAGCTTATATCCTTTAGTTATCGAATCTAGTAGAGTTATCTTACTACGCGTGCCTTAATATTTAGGTCACCGTAAATACTCTTAAGGAAGTTAAGTAAGGCCTATAGTTCGCTAGTGTTTTAGCGGAGTTTCATAAATATTCTAGTGTTCTTCTATGCTAGCTTCTCTAGTCTAGAGAATACATAGATAAATTAATCTTAGGGAGAACTAATAGCTTCGCCGTCCACGCTAAGCTTATTCTTAATCGAGATTCGCTAGGTTAGCTAGTCACTCGTGCTTCTACTGAATAGTTTTAGGTCTAGTAAGCGTAGCTTCGGTTAGTAAATTATCTCTATTCGTGGGGGAATCGGCGCTAATTCGGCGGCCGATCGCGTTAGTGTCGCCTACTCTTCGTTTATTATAGTTATCGTTATAGCTAGTAAGGCCTACTACTCTAGTATTACTTTGAGGCGACGTATCCGCTCCTCTTAAGCAGCATCTTACTAGTAACGCCGCTCCCTTTCTTCGTTCTATATAGCCTAGGTCTATGCTATCTACTATAATAGCGTTTACGCCCACCCGGGAGGGCTCGTCGATTCCTGCTACTACATAGCGCTAGGGGGTTATATAGCGTGCCGGTAATACTTCGGTCGCTTTTCGTCTAATATTCTAATATGCCTAGGAATTAAGGTCTTCTAGGGCTTTCTAATACGTCTCGTGCGCTAAGAGTTTTATGCGCGAGGATTCCGTTCCGATGTATGTTTATCACTGAATCGCTAGGGATTCAGGGGTGTTTCCAATGAGTGCCTAGGTCGCTTTCCTAGGGCTTTTCCAATGACCAACGATACTTCTAGGTGTAGAAGCAAGCTTTTTGTATGTGAAGGGCTGAAGCAAGACTTGATTCAATCTAACTAGGCCAACATGCTATTTACAAAAAGCTTAAGGAGGGGAAGTCAATCCCGCGCGTTCCCCACGTCAACATACCAAGGTCCCGTGAAACACGTGACCTATCTCGGGCATTGGCCCGTGACAACTATTAGCCTTAGTAAGTAGCTTTTAATAGTATATATTAAAGTTAAGTCGTTTATTAAGCTATATACCTAGATACTTAGTAGATTATATTAGCTATATCGCTAATTCGTTAATTCTAATAGGTATCTAGTTATTACCCTATAGGTACGCTTTATTAAAGTTATATATATTAGTAGTGTTATTCTCTTAGTTATCCTCCTAGTTACTCTCTTAGCTATCATTTTAATTTAAACTTACTAGGTATAAATCTTACTATATACCGTTTCGCCTATTATTCTACTTTTCTAAACACCTTCTCTAGTAGCTTAATATTATTATAATACGTTTCGGACTCTACGATAATTACTACGTTATCTACCTAGCTAAAGCTATATATAGTACCTATTCCGCCTCGTATATATATACTATATATTAAGACTAACAGCGCGTTAAATAGTAAGAATAGGATTAGCGAGATTAGCGATCCTTATAGGATACTAATAGGCGTAGGGAAGCTATCTAATAGATATCCTAGTAACTTAATGCGAGTACTCCTATTATTAAGAAATAATATAATCTATAGCGCGAATTAGCCTAGTTAGAGCCTCTTAATATTATATAGAAGCTATTTATATAAGACGTTATCGTAGGTACCTACTATAATAAGTAATATTATCGATACCTTCTTATCTCTTCCCTACGCCCGGTATACATAGTTAAGGATTAGTTAGATTATATAGTCTACTAAGATCCCCTTCTTACTACCTAGATAGGTCTTTAGTAATAGACCGTGCTCTTTAACCGCCTAGGCGATACGCATGGCGATAATAGATTTAAGGACCTTCCTAAGGGTATTTATTAGGGTAACTAGCTTATATAATTTCGGCTACCGAAAGTCGCGAGGGCCGCCCTTACGAAGCGTAACTATAATAGAGGCCTAGAAGTAAGGAGGATTATAACCTATTTATATATATATATCGAAGATAGCTATTAGAATAGCCACGAACTTATAGTTATTATCTACTAGTACCTTTTATACGCGGTTAAAAATACTATCCTTACTAGGCGCTTTATTAGGTAGCGTATATCTAATTATATTAATAACCTCTTACTAAGAGATCGCTAGGAAGGTAAATTAATTTAGAGGTAAGACTAGATTTAAGTTAATATTAGAGAGATTAGTAGCTAATAGCGAAGGGAAGAAAACCTACTAAAGTAGATTAACCTTCTACTAGTTAGTTTCTATTAAGCCTACCTATAAGTATAAGGTAGGTATACTACTACTAGTTAACTAATCTCTTATTTAGGCCTATTTCGATACTTTCTAAAGACCTTAAGGGCCTTTATTAATTATATCTCGTACTTATTAGCGGAAGCCCTATTTTAACGCCTTCTTAATCACTCTTCCCTTTATATTCCTTACTAACGTGAATTCCTTCTAGTCCTCCTAGCTATATATACTAATATACCGCCGGAAATACCTATATAACGCCTTAATTACCTCTATATATTTAGGTATCTAGCCCTAATAGGCCTATACTAATAGCTTCGCCTAAGGTATTAATACCTAGGCTACCTACTATATAATATTAAGGAGGTAGTTAATGTCAGCGTAGCATACCTTAATATTAATACGCAATACGAGAAATATCGGAGTCCTGACGTACCTTACATCCCTATCTTTGAAAGTTAAGGATGCCTATAGTGCATTTTTGGCCTACATGGATAGTGGACCCACCTTGTTTTCCGACAGTTAATAGCGTAGTTAATCTTACGCGGCGTAGGCTCTTCTGGTAGTTATATTATATAGAGGTTAACTAAAGCGAAGGTAAGGAACATCTCTACGTCTATAGTTTTCTAGTTCTAGCGTTTAATAGGATCTATAGCTTCCGGCACGTTAACTTTAAGTCAGGTAAGTATTAGAAGGTAATCTAAATTAGTATAAACACTATTATTAACCTCGCACGGTAATATTATCTCTTATAGTAAGTATAAGGCTAGTATAAGGTTAATCATAGACTATAAGCTAGCTTAATCGCGTATAATAGTGCCTAGTATTAGCTAGTTATCTAGCCTTACTACTTTTATTAAATCTAGTAAATCCTCCGCCTTCGTATCGCGTAGGGTACCCTCGCTACCCTAAGCTAGATAGTATAGGTTAAAATCCCCTAGCACTAGGTAAGAAGCCCTTTTCTACTTATAGATAGGTAGTAGCTTCTCCTATAGTAGATAAAGAGCTACCTTACGCTACTAATTATTATATATATTAATAATTCAAAGCTCCCATAGTTTAGTCTTAATATAAATCTCCTAGTAGTTACGAGAGTATACTAAGTAAGTATATTCGCCTATCTTCTTCGATATAAATATATAGACCCTCGCTCTATCTCCTATTTCGCTCTCCGCTAGATATAATAGCTTATACGTCTACTTTAGTAGGTAGTGAGTGTTATCTTAGAAGGGATTCTCTTACGGCTCTTAGATTATAATAAGGGTGATTCTGCTGGCACGACCCCAAAATTCTGGCGGCACGACCTGGGGCCTGATTTCTGCCTGATTTTTGCCAAGCCTTACATACCATACAATTACTAATTTACCACCCTCTTTCGTCTTATACACACGCATCCTTCTTCTCTTCTATCTTCTAACTACTACTAGGCCTATTATATAACCCCTTACTAGCCCTAACATAATCACATGACCCACACTTTCATCTCATTCAATCTATCTACTAACTAGCCTAATTCGCCACTTAGTAATCTGCCGTGCCCTTCTCTCTAATTCTTTCTCTACCATCACCAATTTCTTAGCCTTCCGACCGCGGCTAGCCCCACGCCCTTGCCGAAGTTTTGTCTCCTAGTTTGATGGTATTCGCCTTGTCGATGTGTCGGTTCTCTTTGAAGGCGGTGGTACTACAATTCCTATGGTTTTATCTATAGAAACGTAGGTACCTTAACTTCGCTTTGCCCTAAATTTCCGATCGGTAAAATCTATCGTTGCTAACGCTTTATAGTCTCTAGCAGTTTCGGCCGTCTAACCCCCTTTACCTAAGCTAGTTTATTAATCCGAAGCCTTCTTATCCTTCCTATTCACTGCCGATTCGTCTGAATTGCCTAATTTAGCAGGATTAGCTAATGTTATCGGTTAAAATAGGATAGAAGAAGAGATTAGCCACGATCTATTAGATCTTTTATTATATAATTACATAGAAGACTAAGAGATTTCTGGTGGTATTAAGTGTAAGAGGGTAGTGGCTTCCCTACTCGGCTAAATTCCCCCTATATATTATAAACCTTTCGAATTACGCTTCGTGAGATTCGACTAAGGAGATTACGCAGAATTAGAACTTAAAGCGAGATAGGGTGACGGTGTATTTCGTCCTAGATTAAGTTAAAAGCCTATAGATTTATATAGGAAACGACTCGAGAAACGACTTATATTATTATAAGAATATCGCTAGTTAAGGTACGAATTTCTCGCTTAAGCTTTACGTAGGCTCCTTCTACACGAGAAGAAGTAAGCTTATTATAATAGAGAATTCTATAGAGATAGTAGCGTATAAATTACTTTACCCTCTCACTAAACTACTACTTTTTAATATATTTAACGGCTAATTAGTAGATTAGATCGCTAAGGGCTTCTAGAAAAGATACCTTTCGTGCTTCTATCCTATCCTTAGTAGGCTTAAGGATAATCTATATGAATTTAGCCTTAATAAATCGCTATTCGTTGATAGTCTTCTTTAGAACGATTAAATTAGGAAGGTTTTATAAGAGTAATTACTTCGAAATTATTAGCCGTACACGAGTTTTAATATTCTTTATAATATGCTAGAGATAGAGTATATATATTAAATCCTTAAAGATCTCCCTATATATATTTAGAAGAGAGTCTGCGTCGTTAGAGAAGATAACACGTGAAGCTTAAATCTTCGCTTATATAAGCTATATTTAAAGAGCTTAAAATATCTAAAGATATAACGATTCTTACTTATTATTAATTAAGTAATAGGCTACGTAGAAGGTTTTCCTTATTAAGGTTTATCTAATAATATTAATTATTAGTATATTATACCTAGTTATCCGAAGTAAATTAGTTTTATCTTATCTTTCTCTTACTTATCCTTACTTACCGATTAGTCTTATATATAGTATCTATCTATATAATATTTAGATAAACACGAAGAAATTAAAGGCTAATCCTTAAGATAAAAAGGATTCTAATTAGCCGCTGCCTTTTATCTAATTCGTGTTATATAATCTACCTAGGTAGGCTCTCTATAACTACTTCGATCGATGTGCGCCCGGTAAGGAAAAGGGATCTAGTTCGGGCGCGGAGGTTATAGAGGTCTTTTAAGTTTAGTAGACTCTTCTTAGGCTCTAGAAGTGTTGAAATTACTATAGGTTTTAGGCCGTTTTCGAAGTAATTAAGGAGTCGCGCTTCCTTTTCTTTCCTCTCTTTTTATCGTAGTGGAACCAGGAGATTTAGTGGAATTAGGCTATAATTATGTTCACTATATTTAACTATTACCTTATAACGGTCAGGAATAACATTATTCCTAGCTTTCCGCCGGTAGATATATATCATATAAGGGCAATTAGTCCTAATCTTAATAACCTCACGAGATTTAGCCTTAGATAAGACTAAAGGGTCTTTCCTAGTAGGCTATAGCCAAAGGGAATAAGATAGTTCAATCCTTTTTGGATTAGACATTCTTGTTACTAGGGTAAAACCCTGTTCCTTTACTGATTCTTGAAGGGCTTCCTTTATAAGGTCAATGGTTGCATAGAATTATGGTGGGCTTGGTGGTAGTGTAGGTGGTATTGTATAAGACTCTGGAAAATCTATGGTTAGTAGGGTAGGGGGGAGGAGGTTTTTGGTAAAATAGATTGAATTAGATTATTATGTGGGTCATATGATTAGGGTGAGGTTAATGGCACTACATGAACGTTACTCGCACTACAAACTAGGCCCTTTTCGGTTAACGTCCGCCCCACCACCAAAAGGTACATTTAAGACCTACAGAAATATCGCTCTTTATGTGTAGTCATATTCCTCTGGTTCTTATGATAAATAGCCATAATAATTATCGAATAATAGGTAAACACATAGTGACGTGCTCGAAGTAAATACTGACCCTAAGAGCGACCGCAAAAAAGGGCTTATTATTCATAGAAATATCTAGACAGAAGCCTTGGTAGACCGTAGTTGTTTTTTTAGGTGTCAGATGTACCTTTTTGGTGGTGAAAAGTTGCCAAGGCGGGTACTAACCCAAAAAGGTTTAGTATGTAGTGCGAGTAACGTTCATGTAGTGCCATTAACCTGACCCTATGATTATAGTAGGGCTAATAGGGGGTCATGTGATAGGCCTAGTAGTAGAAGATAGAAGAGAAGGAAAGGATGCGTGTATGTATAAGACGAAAGAGGGTGGTAAAATGAGTAATTGTAAGGTATGTAAGGCTTGGTAAAAATCAGGCAGAAATCAGGCCCCAGGTCGTGCCGCCAGAATTTTGGGGTCGTGCCAACAGTCGCCCCCATAATAACCCTTAGGGATATCCTCTTTATATCCCCTTAGCTACGTGACTAGGTAAGAATAATAGCGAACTAGTATAATAGCCTAGTCCCTCTTACGTATATAGGGTGGCTAATCACTCCTATAAATAGTAACGCTAATAATAAGGTTATTAAAATAGATAACCTTCTAAGGTTTAACGGTTAATTAGTAGTAGTAATCTTATATATAGGATCTCTATATACTACCCCTAATATATAGCGCTCTTTGTGAAGGGCTGAAGCAAGACTTGGCTCAATCTAACTAGGCCAACATGCTGTTTACAAAACGCTTAAGGGGAGGAAGTTCATCCCGCACGTTCCCCGCGTCAACATGCCAAGGTCTCGTGATACACGTGACCTATATCGGGCACTGGCCCGTGACATTCTTAGTTAATACGCGAAGTTCTAGTTCCTTTACCCCTTAAGGAATTCGCTGGGGACCTTTTAAGAACGAAGGTATATATATATAGCGTAGAACTTAACGCGGTGATCGATACTAAGTCTTATGTAAACCTTATTCCCTTAAAGGTAGCATAAATATTTTCTATTACCCTATAAAAGTCGCTAAAAATAATAATAGTCCCTATTAATAATCGTCTATATCTATTCTATAGTATGATTAACGATCTTCCTATCTTAATTAGTAATATCACTATACTAACGAATACGCTAGTAGCGAAGGAAACTAGTTTAGATATCCTCCTAGGGCGTATTTAGCTTAGGGATACGATAGCGTATATTAAGGAATATCTTAAAATGTCTCTATAACGATATATTCTCCTAAGATTAGTCTTAAAAGCTACTTTTCACCGCTTACGCCCCTAATAAAAAGACTTTAGTATAAGAGGACTAGCTATAGCCTAAGGAATTTACGGAGAAAGATATTATATCTTTAAAAGCGTTAGTAGGAGTTTAGGCGCTAGAGTAGCTTCGATATCTATTAAAAGTCTAGCAAGGCTATCTACTTTTCTATCTACTTTATATATTTCTATCGTAAATATTGTCGGACTGAAGGTGGTACGGGTAGAAGGTACAATCACATGATGATTCTAATAGGCCAAAAATGCACTATAGGCCAATCGGAAGGTGAACAAGCCAACATGTCACACTTCCATGATCCCCTTGCTCCTGTGCACGACTTCCTAGAAGCAATTCAACTGAGCGACCAAAGCTTCTACACATTCTGGTACAACACTATCCTCCAGGGCCTAAAACAGCCTACCCTGACAGATGTCGTTAACCAATTCGTCGACCAATACCGACCAACTATGTCATCTACACATAGACGACAGATTACGCACCAGACCTATCAGGGCCGAAAACCTAATGACAAAAGGCCACCGAAACCTGGCCGAAAGGGTCATTCAACATGCCCATGTAATAGTGCAGCGAACAACGGCAAGCATGACTTCGACAAATGCCGATATGTTAATCCACGCGCTAGTAGGCTTCCGCAAAACCCCAAAAACCCAGACCCAGACCCAACCCAGACCCAGTTTGGGTGGGGTTTTGGGGCCAAATCTCCGACCCAGTACTGGGTCTGGGTCGTTATACAAAACCCCAAACCCAGTACTGGGGCCCCAGATAACCCAAGTTGGGTTTTTTATGATATCATACTCTCAATCCTCGTGACTGCATAACTTATGCGTTTTCTTGCTATAATATTGAGTATTTCTCGTACATACTAATTTTGAAAGATAAACTATTATACTAATTCTTGATATAATACGACCGAACAACAAGATAAAACTATATAAAAAAAGTCATGATTTTATATCTTAAATCTTTACAAAATCATTATCCTCTCTAACCTTTCGCTTTCTTCCCGAAACCCGTACTTAGGTATTCCCTAGTAACTCTAGCTTATCACTATAAATATCTATTAGATCCGATTCCGTAGGCCTCTTATCTTCCTCTTTAGTATCACTAATCGATAGAACCTTAATATTATTAGACTTCTCCTCCTTCTATTCTCTTAATGCTTTAATCTTATCTATAGTAAAGAAGGCTTTAAGCTTACGTGCTTCTTATACCTCGAGATTATGTAACAGGCCAGGGCCTGTGTGTGATCATGTGCTTCCACATGACCTTTTCTGCCGTTGCCGCTGCCGCTGCCTAGCTGACCGCCCTCGGGAACGCTATATAACCCATGATCATGTTTCCTACCATCATGTTCCCTAAGCTTTTTGTTGACAGCATGTCGGCATGGTTAGATTGAATCTAAGTCTGGCTTCAGCCCTTCACAGATTAAATCTTAATATATAAAGAAATATTATTAGTTCTTTAATTATTTTAGACTTTATATAGCCACGGCGATAATAATAGATATCACGAGTAGTATTAAATAGTCTTTTAACGCTAGCGCTAGTTACCGGGATAGAGAGAATATCTCTCGTAAGTAACGTAATTATAGGAAAACGGCCCTAATATACTTTCTAAAATTAGAGAGGCTCTTCGTTAGTGATATCTAAGAATAATTAGTATTAGAGTAAGCGAG
>JAMAGZ010000314.1:0-14503 GCA_023626575.1 Penicillium sp. PF1803
CCCCTACATAATTATTAATAAAATACATAAAAGTAAGCATAAGAGCTCATCCGGACCCAAAATAGTTTGGGTACGTGCGAGGTCGGGTACCTCACACGTACCCAAAATTAGTCAGAATTTTTTTGGGTCCGTGTGAACTTTTTTTGGGTACGTGTGAGCTGGAACCCGGTCCCGGTGAGATCGGGCACCTCAGCGGGACCTAAGATTAGTCAGAAATCTTTTGGGTCCTGTTGAACTTTTTTTGGGTCCCGCTGAGCTGGAACCCGCTCAATTTCTTGTTCACCGTTTAAAACTCTTCTGCTCACCGTTCTGGATTCACCGTTTTGACCAACAAAATTGAATGCACAGCCTCCGCAAGTAGCATTGCCCCTTGTTCTAATGAAGATGCCCTCGCCAAATGCGTCACCTATACTGGACATGATGCCGCCATCATCGAGGATCACCGTGATATTTGCGCTGCTGAGCCGGGGAATCTTGACCAAATGGTGGGCAAAAGTGGTGAGGGGTTACAATCGATAGTGATGCTAGACCACCATCGATTGGTTGCCACATTGGTCTCTCTCGTTGGCTGAACTATCTTTGCCTTTCAAACTGCGTAGTCCGTACAAGTTTCCTTTTTTGACCGGTTCGCTTAGCGGACAGTGAATTACATCCCATTTGTCAAACAGTTTCGGCCGAGATTTCAAGTTGTCCCGCATTCCAAAACTGGGGCTAAAATAACAAGCCTTTGGAAATGATGACGCTAATTCTCGCTTAGACCTTGGCAGAGTCGGTCGCGCAGGACATTCTTGGACAGGTCTTGCTCCGGCCGTTGTTTCACCCCCTTCGTTTATGAACGGGCCGGTTAGGCGGAGTGAGATATCCAAAGGGGGAGTATTGGACGATAGTAATACGTATACTACGCTAAACCAAAAAATGGGGTGTATCCTAATTCGCCTATCCTTGGGTAAGGCAACCTGGCCTTATCGCAATCAGTTATCTTTCATTCTCCCCCCTCATGGTCCGCTCCTAGTCCCAGGGTTCGCAGACATCCCAGTCCACTATGAGCTCCCTTCTAACGACCGTTTGCGCACGGAATCGTGGAGTGGCGACAGGCCCCTGCAGTCACGGCCCGCGAGCTAACTATGGTCGCCGTGATGAACCACCTGACCGATCAGCCTGCATGGTATGTGAATATCTTTAACAATGAAGTTGTCACGAAATGGAAACAAGAGACCTTTGACATAATCCCACTGATGAGCGAAAAGGCGTGGGAATGGTGCGTAGAGGAGCTCCGTGATAAAGCGGTTGATCTTCGTGAGAACCGCCAGATGCATATGCGCGTTCTTGATACTGGATTATGCGTATGCAAAGCTGACACAGAGACTCTGGACTCTCTCAGTGCGACGTTCAGCGGCCTGGCTTTTTATGAAGAATCGGGGAAACTGATAGTTCCATCGCCTTCATTTCACCGTGGGCGTGGACTTGTAGCACGGGAGACGCATTATCTTGAGTAGGTTGGTATATTCGGTGTAGTACGACTACTGTTGACTGGCTGGTCGCTCTAGGGATGCGGACCCTACAGACCCTAAAAGTCGGCAACTGCTAAGCTGTTTCCATAGCTAGGACGAACTAACTAAATAATTATAATCAGCTTGGTGGTTATGAAATAGGATTTCTGACCTGGATTTCCTATTAGTTATTCTTAAGCTTCTTTGCATAGAGACGAAAAGGATAGCCTGTCCGTTTCGTACTGGTTCTTCGACGCTTCGCTCCGTCTCGGGCATTAATCCGATCGTGGTAGTAACCGCCTCTATCGTAACTAAGAGTGATATTTCTATCTCTACTTGATGAGATAGTGGTAATAGCATAGCCATGAGTAATGGCATGCTGTTAGATAGAAGTAAGTAGCTGCTCTCTACTCTCAAAGACCTGCTCGATTGGTGGCTCTATGGGTGGAATCGAAGATTAATTGAATGAAGGAAGATCATTTAGAAGAGAGCGAGTTCTTATAGTAGTGGTAACGTATTCCACAAACTAGCCGTAAACCCTAAAACACCATAGTACATTCGATATTTCAGGCCCTCTGATATCAATAACGAGATGCTGGTTTTACTTGATTTCATGTATGATAGCTTTCCTAGCGTAAGTCACTAGTTAGTACCAAAGCCTCATAAAGGGCTGAATGCCCAAAGAAAGGGGATTACGTAGAATACTTTGTTTCTTTACTGAATGTACTCCGTATTCGAACGTAATTTGAGCTTAATTAACATATTCCAACAAATAAATGCTTTAGACTGTGAAGGGCTGAAGCAAGACTTGATTCAATCTAACCAGGCCAACATGCTGTTTACAAAAAGCTTAAGGAGAGGGAGTTCATCCCGCGCGTTCCCCATGTCAACATGCCAAGGTCTCGTGATACACGTGACCTATATCGGGCACTGGCCCGTGACATAGACCACTCCCATACCAACTCTATGCCTTGATGCAGTTATTGCATCTTGCGCTATCCAGAGGAGTTGTCCCACTGTTGTCTTTCAACTCACAATCAAGGCCCTTGTATCTTAGGAGATCGAACCACGGCTGCGCACGTTCCGAATCAAGTTTCGCCACTAAATGTAAAAGCGTCTCGTTGGCAGCGTTCGTTGATGTCAATATATAGCCGGCTGACTCAAATGCACTGACAACTTCCTGGCCAATAGCATAAAAACGATCATAATCGCGCTCGTCACTCTCAAACTTTGGCTCATCCTTTGTCATAAAAAACAGCTGCAATGCAGTCACACCTGTAGCATTACGAGCTTTTGGATCGACTCCACGCTCGAGGAATATTGGCAGTAGGCGTCTCTGCTCATCGCCCACACGATCACCTTCACCTAGCCTGCATGCTGCAAGATAATGTAGAAGTGTGTTCCCACACCCATCACGCACAAGGGGGTCCGCATTAGCGGCAAGAAGGTCATAGATAGCTCTTTCAAGGTAAAAGATAGAGTCAGGCTTTGAGACGGCTTGGGATGGGTAGTCACACATTCGCCGAATCGCATAATGTAAAGGATAGAAGCCGGCTGCATCGGGCTGATCGAGCAGACTTGGATAGTTCTGGGCTAAGTACTTCAGTGATGTATCAATGATAGGAGGCATGTCATGGTCGTGGCGGTCAATGTATGCAAGCATATGATGAAGAGCGTTTTGACCGTATTTATCCATAACGAGGAGATCTGCGCCGCGGGACACAAAGAATTCCAATAGGCTCGGACCGGTGCATATAGAGGTGAAACGGTGGGACTCTTGCCAGGGATTGTTTGGCTGCGGGTAAGGATTCGGTAAGGCCCCCCATTGACGAAGGCTTATATAGGCCCCATTCACTGCACCGTCCAAGCCAAGCCGACTTCGACAGGCTGCAAGAAAGAGTGTGCGACCTTGTGGGTCCCGTCGTTCCACATCTAATCTGTTTCCGAAAAAGTCCAGTATCGGTTGGACAAACGCACCATCTTCAAGTAAAGAATGCAAAACGCTGCATACACCATATTTATGCGGAAAGCGAGGCTCAAAGTCGATATATTCCTCAAATGCGTGACTGAATCCGTAGCCTTGCATACTGCCCCGTAATCCAATTTCTTGTTTTCCCCCTAGCAGCCCGAGTTGCTCATACTCTATCCGAAGCGCCTTGCTGATGATACCACAACGAGCAAACTTCATAAATTCAAGGTCTAACTCCGCCTCCTCTTCATCATATCCTGAATCCATAGTATTTCCAAGAGGAACAGAGAAAACCTTATAGCTGGTGATAGGCTGGCGGAATAATGCATATGGGTCAGCACCATGCTTGAGTAGCATTGTCATGAGGCGAGCCGTTTTGGCCAAGTCACAAGTCTCAGGGATCTCAATCCCATAATCATCACGAGCAGCCCGGCGTAAGGCGGGCATTTCAGTAGCGTCAAACGTAAACTGCGGTGGCTGTTTGGCTTTCACGTCCGGAGCCGCATCGTCTGCTAGATCAGAAAGAGCAGAAGATTCCGAGCCATCGAAAACGGCATTTGGATCAACGCCTGAATCCAACAGAGATTCGACACGGTTAACCCAGCCATTAGCAGTCGCATTGCACAAGTCAAGAGCTGCGAGGTTCCGAATTTGTAGATGCATCTGGAGACGTGGAGTACGAGGTAGCAAACTCAGAGACAGTCATAACCAGGGCACCGTTCTCAGGAAGCCCAATGTGTCAGGGAGAGAGAAAAATTTGCGAACTTGGAGATTTGATGTACTCTCGATGTTGACACAGACAGGTAGGAAAGCGAAAAGGTGGCGGATAATTATGACTAACCGGCCCCTTACAAATAAGTTAACGAACTAACTAGTTACAGTGACGTTACAAAAGTTTTTAACACACCACGGACCCACATCACCTACCGCCTGCTTAATTGGCTTACCGCCTACCTAATACGCGCCACGAGAAACCACGTCAAATCGGCACGTAGAAACAGCCCAAATTGCGTGGTAAAATATCAATATGAAGCATCTAGAACACCTTTCTGAGGCAATGCCTAATAGGGCGAAAGCTATTATTGGAGTTAGAAGGGTGGTATACGCCATACTGGACCTTCTAGGTGTGCATTAGCTAGTTTTATGGCAGGTTATCGATTTAATGGAGTTTTGGCGGAGGTTCTGCGACCGGCAGTATATTATGCAACTAGTAGGTGTGGGGCAGGTGTGTTAAAAAACCTTTGTAACGTCACTGTAACTAACTAGTTATTCCTTACAAATATTACCATATTTTCGGACTAGACCCTCGCTAGCCATGGGCCGGTTAGGGTTGAGGCGGCGAGCAAAGCCCAGTCACCTGATTGGGTGAAATTATCTCCAGTTTTCAACCCACATGAAACCAACCCCCCCAAAAAACAACGTGGTATGAGATGAGTAATTACGAGCCTAAAATGAATTTGTTTTCGAGCCAGCATCTATTTTGGACCTTGAGTAGTACAGTACAGTATAAGATAGGCTGAAGAGAGGGAAATAGCTGAGAAAGAGGATTCAAATCCATTTATTCGATCTATCCAATATAAGACCTAAGGACACGGTTCTGATTAATTTTCAAAGCGAGCCGAGACTAGCATGCATATGGAGGAATGAGAACTTGATTTCTATCATTTGGAAAAAAAATTTCATTGGAAGTTAGACAATAAAATTGATCAACTTGCACACTACCCCAAGACCCACTTTTTTTCTTCTAGTAAAACCCCTGAACGTAGCTTCCTTACAAACTACGCGACAAACTGGTGCAGAACGGAGAAAGTCGGATAAAGCAATTGTTATTCATGAGAAGTCCTACTGAAAGACCGAAGATTTTGCATTTCTGGTCTGTTGCTCAGACCTTTCGTAATGCAGGCATACGAAAGGTCTGAGCAACAGACTAATAGGGAAAGTCATATGCTGATATTTTCATGTCAGGCTTGGGATCCAGTTGATCAGGTCTGAGGTCTCCAATGATTCAGTTTCGTTTTGTGCCGATCGAACTTAATCACCTTTCCTCTTACGCCTTGGGAAGTACTCATTTACTTCTTACTAACTGTAGTTAACAGGCCCCTACCCTGATGAATGCACCTTGACGTCCAAGGCTTCGAAAGAAGTATTGAATAGAAGCGCGAAAAAGCTAATTCTTCACGTTTTGTACATCATGATGATGATGGATTCTATTATAGTCTGATGTAACTTCCCACAACTCGTGTTAGGCGCTATGCAGACTTTCTTTGGCTTTAGATACAGGCGGTACATCCTCGCAAGAGGGACCAGCGGAAATCACGATTCCGTGTCGCTCCATTTGGGACAACACGACTCCTAAGGGAATGTTGCAAAAACCCTAGAAAATTTCCACCACATTCGATATAGAGACAGCGAAAGGGAGAGAGTGAATGAGAACCGTGCTCTATGATCTCCCTGAACTCTTTCCGGGCACTGGGCGTGTATCTAGCCACCGCTCCTCTGTGGTCGGAAACCGGTGATACCAGATCAAAGTTTTGGCGGTGGCTCTGGGAGGTGAACCCACTGCACCGTGTTATAGACGTGAGCAGGGCCCTAATCTGCTAGACGTCTCTTGTGCCGGCCGGTTGTCTACCACTTGACTACCAGCCACATCGTTCGTACATTTTATTTTCCGCATTGATGGGGCGTCTTTGGCTCACAAGGGAACCATTCTTCTGAGCTCACAGCACCCGTGTATGGGGTTACTTTGCTGAACATTCGCCTACTAACTTACTGCACCGAATGTGGAGTTCCGTTTACGTTATAACAGTCATATTGTACTTCTATATTCTGGAAACCCTCACTTTAGCAAGACACACGGATCAACCCTGAGAGCATTCGGAATAGGGCGTATTCAAGAGTTGATTCTGCCGCTCCTTTTGAAGTAGACTAGCTGTTACTTACTCCCAAAGATAATAAGTTCATAGTAATCTTAATAACTTGGATGCTTCAAGAGCGGTTTAGGTTTTTACTCCCATTAATTTCTAATGGATAGCGGGGCGCCGCCGATATGAGGTATCGTTATTAGATAAAGAAGGCTATACTACTAGCAGGACGCACATAGATCTGACTATATGCGGCTAGTAGCTAGCGCGAAGATCTGGTTTCAATTCGTCTTAACGCCTCGAATCAGACGATAGATCTTTTGAGTGTACCTCCTCCTGGGACCTCACAGTTGGCCACTTCGAGCGCCTGCCTAGCACTTTGCAGAGCTGTCCAGTGATTAGGATCGTCCGCTCGGTATTCCTGGCATGTCTCCAAAAGCAATGCGTCGAAATTTTCGATGTCAGCATTTGCTGCCCTGGTTGCATCAGCGTCCAATGCATTGAAACTGCTCGGAGCGCCAATGTTTGTGCTCAACTTCTTCGTCCTGATTATTGGGGTTCTGCCTCCCAGCTTGGATTGAAGCCTCGCTTGGAGCAAGCCTTCTCCAAGGCGATGCTTTTCAAAGTCCAAGAGCCGCATGAGATATGCCGTCTTACTCGCTAGCTTGGTTTGAGCGATTAACTGGCGGATGTTTTGATAAGCTTTGGGCTGGCTGTCGTCCTCCGGGTATTGCGCCTCGATAGCAGGAAGAGTTGCGGTAACTTGTGACCGCGCTATCCAGTAGCTACCACCTGATCCCGGAAGCAGTCTGTTGGGATCCGTCCCATCATAGTACTTGCTCATGTAGATTATGGTGTAGACTTTTGAGAGGGGAACAGAGCGCCAGGCCTCGTTTTGCTTTAGTGATTTCACGGTCAACTCCGGCCGTTCATTAGCCAGAATATCATCAAGTGACATTGCGGAACCGTCTGCATTCGTATACTGCATGCCCGCCTGGTTTTTATAGACTGGATTACCCTCGCTGTCTGTGAACACTTGAGGCGCCCAGAGATACTTCAAGAAGCCCTTGAGAGAGCATTTCGAGCTATCAGAAGTATCCAATAGGTTTGCGCCCACGGCTGTTGCAGCCCAAGCCGCACATCCAGGTGCCACAGTACGAGTGGTGGCGTCGCGACCAAGTTCACCTTCTAGCACATATATGTACCAGTAGGACATCCTAGGGGGACTCACTTAGCTCCAGATCCATAATAAAGAGAAGATGCCTGATTGGAACCATGTATGTCCTTACTGTTCCGCTGCAGCTCGACCAAGATAGCCAGCGACTGGGCTGAAAAAGATACCGACCAACAGAAAGAGGCGTAGGGCAAGGTCCCTCATGATATCGAGACCTGGAGAAATGTGCAGATTTCTGAAAAGAGTGACAAGTGGTGGAATTCAAAGCGGATTGCTCTATCTTGTCGAATGGAGATGAAGGAACGAAAAGCTTTTGCGGCTTTGACTGGTGCTCTGTGTGCGGGATGTACAAATAATAATCTCCATCCAGTCTGTCAACATGACAGTTGAGCAAAGACTCAAGCTATTCCGGAAGAAAAAAAAAATGCCATTGAGATACCAGTCCAAAAGCTAGCGTATTTACACTGTGGAGGCTCGGTTGTTGCCTAGTATGCCACTAGTAGGTTCATGGAAGTCTATCCGAGACAAAGGACCTGACCCGAGCGGCCATAACCGCTGCTTTTGAGGCGATGAAATTTTTTGGTAATTATAGAGTAATTTAATAATGCGACGCTAAAATGAGCTAGGAAATCTCGGAGCGCTGGTGGGACTGGGGGCCGAAAAGGTTGCATTTCCAATCTACAGTAGGGTCGAGAGTGGGACCTACATTCTTCCTGCGCCGCTTCAATATTACCCACTGAAATAGCTGCTAACGCATCACCGTATGAGTAGTACACACTTAGACCTAGAGAAAGACCCAATTTTCATAGACTTATAGAGCGCTAGCAATAATGAATATTTAAGCGACGCTCCTAGAGTGATCTAGACAAAATTTCGGAGTTTTGTCGGTATTAGGAAGGTCCTTTTCTCACAAGTATGAAATAGGAGATCATTGTCTGACATCCGTAGAGGTCCTTTAAACCTGACCATTGCTCCCCTGGCTCGTCGGAGATTGAACTGTGCCGGTTCTTTCCCAGAGAACTACCACTACTTTTTCTGTTTCCCTTTTAATTTTTTTTATAGCTAGGCCAATTGACCTGGGCGTCTCCCGCCATCACACTCTTTATCCCAGCCCCTGTTTCCACTTTCCCTCTCTTTTGATATCTTTCTCCCTTTCTTTTTTTTCTTTTATTTTTCCCTGGTGCAGTAAGATGTGGCAGGATAGAAGTATTCTAGCCATTGGCTGGGCGCTGCTGATGTCCATTGCTGGCCCGGTTGACGCTTTCGATTCCGCTTTGCATCCCTGCCCGGCACCATGTGAGGGCCCATCTCATAATTGGACTCTATATACATCGGCAAACCGTGTCCAGGTTTGCCAGCAGCCCATGCTATTGGATTTCTCGTTGTATCCAGCCCTTGATCTTGTGCAGAGAGCCACGAAGATGTTTACCTGCACTGCAAGCAACATAAGCACCCTTCACAACTCTGCGGGTACTGCTTTGGA
The DNA here is from genome assembly GCA_023626575.1 of Penicillium sp. PF1803. Lineage (NCBI taxonomy): Eukaryota > Fungi > Ascomycota > Eurotiomycetes > Eurotiales > Aspergillaceae > Penicillium > Penicillium sp. PF1803. The sequence goes on from JAMAGZ010000314.1 coordinate 8,978, forward strand.
TGCGCGGACCTATGCCCCTGGACATCATCATACCTCGCACCAGCACTTTCACCGCAGGCAAAGCGCGAATTCGTGCAAAGTGGGCAAAGAGCAGTCCGTAGGTCTCTCACTGGCAGTGGATTCAACCTCTGATTTTGCAGCCACGGATGACATCCAGACCATTCTACAAGCGCTTCAAACCAAGGTGGTGCAAGACTCATCGTGCAACACAACGAGTCTCTTCGGTTATTATAACGGAGTAGCCGTTGGTCTCTATGTCGGCTCAGCTATTCATAACGCCAGAAGTGTTCCTTCTCTCTTCAAAAGCCTGAAAGCTCATATCTCTGGTGACCAAGGCTCTCAGAGCATGACTGTGGAACGCTGCGGAAATACTCCAAACGCTGCTTATGTCCTTGGCTTAGCAATTGACGCTTCGGGTGATCTCGCTACAGTACAGAAAGCTGTTGCCTCATGGAACAATGGAACATGTGCAAGCAGCACTGGGTCACCAAGTCAGCTAGATGCTATTCCCATCTATGAGACGCCTTTGGGAACAGCTGTCAGCAACAGCATGAACATGACGACTACCAATTCCCACATTTCTAAACGAGGAGACTGCACTACCAAGAGTGTTATTGCAGGCGATGGCTGTTGGTCTCTAGCACAACGGTGTGGCATCTCGACAGCTGATCTCTCTACTTACAACACTGCTCCGAATTTTTGCAACACATTAAAAGCTGGCCAGCTTGTATGCTGTTCAGCTGGTACTCTTCCAGATGTCAAGCCCAAGCCCAATGCGGATGGTTCCTGTTACACCTATCAAGTCACGGGTGTAGACTTGTGTTCTACTATTGCTGCTGCGAACGGATTGACAGCAACCGACATCAGTAATTTCAATGATGGCACGACCTGGGGATGGTTTGGATGTAACGATCTTCAAGCTGGTCAGCTAATTTGTTTGAGTGACGGTGATCCGCCACTGCCCGCCGCGGTCTCTAATTCAGTGTGTGGCCCAACTGTCCCTGGAACTGAGAAGCCAACCAACGGAACAGCATTGGCCGATCTGAATCTATGCCCACTGAATGCATGCTGCGACATTTGGGGCCAGTGTGGAATCACTGCCGAGTATTGTATGAATGTCACTGGCCCTACAGGCAATCCTGGAACGGCTCCCACTGGGGACAATGGCTGTGTTTCCAATTGTGGGACCGACATCATAAGCAACCCTAACAGCAGTAGATCGCCCTATAAGATTGGCTACTATGAGTCGTGGAATTTTGATCGGAATTGTTTGAATATGCGCATTGGCGATATCGATGTTACTGAATATTCTCACATCCATTGGGCATTCGCGAGCATCGGCGACGACTTTAGCGTGATCATCAATGACACTTACAACCAATGGGACAGCTTCAAGAGTATGCTGCAAGTGAACAAGATCCTGTCATTTGGTGGGTGGGGTTTTTCGACTGATCCTGCAACATACGACAAACTGCGTCAGGCCATGGAACCAGCAAATGCACCCACATTTGTGCAAAATATTTTCGACTTTATTGAGGCTAACGGACTCGATGGAGTTGATTTTGACTGGGAGTACCCCGGGGTACGTCTGCATAACAACTCAACCGCATTGTCAATTATAAACTGATCCGTTTGGTCACAGGCCCTTGACATCCCTGGGATCCCTGCTGGTTTTGTGACCGACGCCCCTAATTACTTGAGTTTCCTCAAGACGCTGAGGGACGGGTTCCCCTACACCAAGTCAATTTCAATCGCAGCGCCGGCTTCTTACTGGTACTTGCGATCATTCCCGATCAAAGACATGGCAACATATACGGACTACATGGTTTACATGACGTATGATTTACATGGTCAGTTCATTATGCAAGAGAAGTGGTTAATTGTGCGACATAATATTGACTCTAAGTTCAAGGCCAATGGGACTACGGCAACGCGTGGGCTCAGGAGGGATGTGTCAATGGTAACTGTCTTCGAAGTCACGGTAAGTCTCACTCCCCTGCATAAACAACTGCGACCTTGTCGTCGGAAACTAACAAAATCGCGTCTAGTGAATCTAACGGAAACTGAATATGCGCTGGCGATGAGTAAGCCAACCCCTTCCCAGGACAATTCCATATCTGCATAAGATTCCTCGAGCAGGTACTGAAGCTCCAAAGTTACCAAGGCCGGCGTGGCTTCAAGTCACATCGTGGTTGGTGTCCCCAGCTACGGCCGCTCTTTTGGGATGGCAGAGCCGGCATGCACTGGGCCCGAATGTCAATTCACAGGAACCAACACCTCATCCACTGCTGACGAGGGGCGCTGCACTAGGGTTGCGGGAATGATTTCAAATGCTGAGATCTATGAGATGCTCTCTCTTGAGGAACAGAATACAACATATTACGACCAAAGCTCAGATTCTAACGTCATTGTGTGGAACGACACATGGGCCGCGTTCATTGATGACGACACTTTAGCAAGTCGCACCAGCTACTACAAGAGTCTGAACTTTGGTGGTATTGTTAATTGGGCTGTTGATTTGATTGCGTTCGAAGGTAGCGGTGACTATAATGCCACCGATGACTGGGATGAGCCGCCTGTGCCTAAACTGGCCCCTTGCACGGCAACCTTCAGCAGCATTGATGACCTGGGTAATGCTGCGGGCATAATTCCTGACCACTGTACTATACAATACATTCTGCAAACTTTGTCTGATACCCTTACTGCCGCAATGCACAACTACACGGACTTGATGAACGGTGGATATGACGACAAGTTCAGAATATATGCCGACAGTGTCGCTTCAAATGCCGGTCCCTCCATCGCTGACTTCATGAATCAGAACGGATCACATTACTTTACTTGCAAAGTGGACGAGCCCACTGTTTGCTGTGACATTTGCAATAATAACAGTTTATACAACGACTGTGATACATGCTGGACGGACGATGTTTGCTACACGACTTGTGACACCGTTGGCTGTAAGCTCGATGGCACTTTTGGGATGAAAGAGCCGAACATCAAGAATGCAAATGTGGACGAGCTTTGTCCTCCCGATTACTCCAAACGTCTTCTCGTCGATCATACCATGCAAAGTGTGACCTGGAGCTTGGTCGAATCCCAGGCGAACCAATTTTGGGCCGATCTATTCACGACGACGGGCCTCAATGAGAGCTATGTCAGCTTTAAACAGGTCTACGATCGGACCGGTCCGTATGGTGGTGGTTGTGGGAGCGATGCGGCAGCCAATGATGTCTGCTGGACGCAAGGCTACGACTTCAACTTCCCCCAGCCGATCGCAAGCTACGGTGAGGCCGACGTGTCTAACCCAAAAGACACCGCTCAAAAGGGTCTGGATCGGTCTGAAAGCTTGCCAGCTCAGGTCTCAAGCATCTTGTTGCAGATGTCGACCGACAGTTTCGTCGGTGATGGTACGGATATCATTGATGCTATCTCGGTGCCTATCCTGATGATTGTCTCTGCGGTGGAGGAAATGGCCAAAGTGGGGAGCATCGCAGCGAACATTACTGCGGAGGAGAAAAAAGCGAAAGAAGAAGAGATAATTGGCGGGTTCGTGGCCGGCATTTTGTTCTTGATTCCCGTTGCTGGTGAGGTTCTGGGCCCGATCGATGGTCTGGCTGAGATGGCTTCAGTGCTTCGAATCGCGGGCACGGCTGCGAATGTCGGCATGGCTGTCGCCGATATTGTCCAAGATCCCAGCAATGTGGCATTGGACATTATGAACGTTATTCTTGTTGCTGGTTCCTTGGCAGATGACCTCAAGGTTGCTAAGGCGGCCAGTATTCGTCGTTCGATGAAGGAGACTGACGTTGTCAAGTTGGGAGAGCGTGTCTCTGAGGGCTTGAAGAGTGTCGAGAAGGTTGTTGGGAGGTGTTTTTCATGAGCGTTGTGATATATCCTATATGCTTCCATGGGGAGTCTGCATTCACGGATTGTGTCATTGCACCTGAAAATTTCCATACGTTGTTCCACTTTTATCTCATTCATAGGATAATATCATTGTCTCATTTTCCTCTTTTTCACTCGCTGTTCACTCATCTATGTAATTTCTTGCGAGCGTTGATTCTTCTCTAGTTCCGTTCCACTATTTCTCCTGAGTCCTGCGGTCCTATTTACACTTGGTATTCTACTCAGGCTTGTGCTATTCTAATTCCCCAGCCATATCAAGAGACGGTAAATCTACACTGCAACCCGTTTTCACATGCAGGCTACAAGTTGAAGCCACTGACTGTACAGTAGGTCTCAGGTCTCTGCCCCACTTTGTTGTATTCCTACAATGTATGGCTAACAAAGTATCCTTGGGAGTAGGTCTCTCCCCGCAACAGAACTCTGCAAGGACTTGACATTCGTTTATTTCACACCTATAATCGTTGCTAGCTGCGTGTATAATAGGACCCGAATTAAATCATGCCTAATACCCCGCCAGCGTTTTCCCACATACCCGTAGAGGTGACAGGTCCTGTTAGTATAACGAAAACTGTTAAGGTATCTACTAGGCAGGGTAGAAGGTAACAAGTCGGAATTGTGGCAAGAGTGTTTCTTGATCGTTGTATGCACCACTCCCCAAGGCTATTTAACATGACTAAGTATGACTGAGTCGAGGGAGCTTCGGCACTGAACCGTCCTCCGCTGGATCCCCCTTGATTCACGGTTCACCTTCCTTAGAAGACGTGGATCGGATACATGTAGGATGCAGACTTCCTGCACGATATCTGCACTCACGAAGTGTTGCTTCTCACCGTAACTCAGGATCGGAGAATACCCGCAACTCCCCGTCATCCTTCCTTGGGTCTTTGTGACGGCGCCCCGTAACACTCGATATCGGCTGGAAACAGCTTCATGAAAGAAAGGCAGTAACAAAAACAAACAAGTTTCCTCATTATGTACCCAAGGTTCCTTACCGCCAGTCTAGCCTCATCACCGCGTACTGCCTGCCATCCCAGCCAGTCGCTGTGAACGGCGGAGGGTGTTCGGTCGATGCTGGTCAGAGTGTGCTGTCAGTCTTGCAGACCGTCGTAGAGGACGAAATAATCCCTCATCAGGAATATGCGCTTGTTCTGCTACCAGGATAGATCTCATGCTAGATTTTGCATTCAAGCCCCCCGACGACGCTCGGCGGGTTGGGCCAGACGTGATCTCCCTAGGAGGTTGATAGTGGGCTTTAAACGCAACATTTTCTCGTCTAAATACGGTCAGTACTTCGGATCCCTCTTTGATTCAATTGAATAAGGTTCGCACTTACCATCCAGGACACTCAGTGTGGTATGCGGAGTGTGCTGATTCCAGCCACAACTGCACGCATCCCAGATAAGCAACAAAACTACATCTTTCACAGTGCAGAATCCCGGGGTCCTCATCATGGCCAACATCATCGTCGCCTCCTCCATGGCAAATACAACATTGTTCTTGGTTTTGCGGCGTGCGGTGTGGTTGCCGGGTGAACCCTAAATATAGTTCCCCACCAAAAGTTTCCGTACACCCGCCCTTCTAAAATATATATCTCTGCGACCGTACATGTAGAAACTT
>JAMAGZ010000315.1:0-14420 GCA_023626575.1 Penicillium sp. PF1803
GCTACGATTACCCGCTACGGTATCGTAGCCGATGATATTTAGAACTTCGATAAGACCGGCTTTAATATTAGAGTAGGTAAAGATTAGTGGATTATTACACGCGAGCTAAAGCGTGTTCTCTCTAGTAGTTTTAATAGTAATCGCGAATATACGACCGTAGTTAAAGCTATCTCTACTATAGGTGTTACGGTTACACTAGTAGTGATACTAAGCGCGAAGCTCCTACTACGCCGCTAGTTCGATATTACTACTAATAAGGGCCTTACTATCACTAAAACGGGCTATATAAATAATATTCTTGCCCTATAATAGATACGCCTATTTTATTAGACCACTAAAACCTCTTAAAAGGGTACCTATTATATATTAATCTATGATTAATTTAGCTTATATCTTATATACGAATTCGTTAAGTTCTATGAAGATTAATAGATTATTCTCTTCTTCTTACTACCGTATTTAAGCTATCTTCTTTAACTACTTAATATAGGAGTATTTAGTGCTTATAAGCACTAGTATAGCGAGTAGGTATACGATATAACTATAGCTAGCTACGAGAAGATCACGAAAGATAACTTCCTTAGTACACTTCACTAGATTCGAACTAAAACCTTTAAGCTATCTATAATTAAGCTTAGCTTTAAGCTAATAGGGCTATAGCTAATTAACCCCTAGAGGGTTATTAACGACCTAGTTAGCTATAATACACTAAGCCCTCCCTTGTCGGTTATATCTAGATTAACTTCTGATCTTAGCACCCCTAAGACCCTTAAGCGCGTGTAACGATTAGAAGATCGCTTAGACGATATGATTTAACGCTCTTAGCGTACACTAACGCGTGCGTTAATAAGGAAGCTTATAAAAGCTACTAAGGAATTCTCATACATTGCTGATGAGTGCGCGCGTAACGTTGAGAATTCAGCCTATCTACGCGAAATTCGATACGCACGGGAGAAGGTAGGATCGCGCAAATCAACTAAGTTGACCGGGATAGTGCATTCTAGCCAGCTTGAGCGTATTAAGCGGTTAGAGAAGATTGATGATGATATACGGGCCCTTGATAAATTGCGACCGTACTGGAAGCGTGAGATCATGCCAGCGTTGAAGAGGAAGTGCAGATCGAAGGGTATTAGGACCGCGAAATAATTAGTATTTTTGAATAGGCCAATCAAATCGCTTGATTTTGATGTCTCTAAAACTTTCTAAATCGTTGATATTTGGATGCTAAATTGGTGTGTAAAGTGGCCTATAGCATATCTAGAGATGCGATATTGTTGAGGTGAATGATTTCGTTGAGGTGTAGGACCCTCGCGTAGCGGGGGTCCGTAATAAAATGTAATTTTTGTAAGGGGCCGGTTAGTTCCTTTTTATTAGAACTCTCTCTCTTTCTCAGTGTTATTATATTCTATTTAATTATCTCATTTATTCTATTTACACTATTTATCCAATTTGTTCTATTATTCGCGGCGAAGGCGTTATATATATGAAGAAGGAGGAGGAGACGAATAACTTTCTACTAGTCTAGTCGTTTTCTATCGAAATATAATCTTTTCAGTCTTATAAATATTTCGTTCCCACTAGTCGTATCATCTTTTCTCTTCTATCTAATAGTCTATAGGCCCGTCGGTTAGTAGACCGTTAAGATCTTATCAGTCTTATCGATTTACCCCGTCTTAGAGGCCACTAGTCTACCACCTACTATGCTGTTTAAGTTAGTTGTTTACTATGCTAGTTACGTCTCCTAATTCGTGCCTCGACCTCTCTGTTCCGATCAGACTACTATTAGTGCACCCCCTTATTTACTATATATAGATAGCGTAGTTAGTCGGTATTAGTTAACGAATTTGTTGATAGGATCTATTATTGTATGCTATTTTAGGCCTTAGAGGATACTGTTATACTAGAATATATGGAAGCTTTAGTCGCTTAGCTAAATTACTTCTAGGAAGTCCTGTATAGGAGTAAGAGGATTATAAAGTATAAGATATTAGCCTATTCGCCTTCTAATTACTATATAATCTATTTCTAACCCTATATAGCTGGTTAGAAGGATTTATTTAGTGATGTTTAGCGTTTAATTATATCCTCATCGCGTAGAATCTAGCGATTCTTAGATTATTCGGATAGAGCGAATATAGCACGAAGCTTTATAATAGTATCGTGTGCTAGTAGGCTATTAATAATTTATCTTCCTTTTAATGTGAGAGAGGAACAGATATCTTACTTAGGTGATTCGATAGAGCGTATATATCAGAGGTAATCAGATCTTAATAATTTATATTCGCTAAGTAAGATCTTGTAGATTTATAGCTAATTAGATATAAGATTGACTAAGCGTGTTAGTTATTCGTCTAGTATAAATGTGTTAGATAGTCACTTAACCATATTGGAGATCTATAGGATCTATAGTTTAGATAGTTCCTATAGTAGAATTGTAGGCTATTAGTTAGGGTTAGTATATTTCTACACACTATTAGCTAGTGTATAGTCTTCTATAGCGGTGATCTAGGGGATCTAGCATACGTGGCATTTTAATAGGTAGTTAAGCTATATAGCTCGAAGATCGGTTAAATCTATCTTTAGTAAGATAAAAGTGAGAGGTAAATAAGACAAAAGTAAGCTTTAGCAAAAGGCTACAGCGGTTCGGCTTATAACTATCAGACTTTAGATAGTGGTCATAAGTCCTAGGGGTACACTAAAGTGTAGTATATAGTGTAGTGTAGTGTATGATCTTATGATAGGATCATAGAGGTCATGTAATCTAATAGAAGATCCACGATTATAGAAGAGAAACACTAATCAGAAGAGTAGATCAAAAGGGACGTTAAACTTATATTATTGTTGTTAAACTTATTCAATTTAGCTTTAGGAAACAGGCAGTATTTATAACTTTAGGAACATAGCAGAATGTCACAGAAAATGATTAACACAAACATGAATAAATAGGGGGGGCATACGAGAGTATTAAGAAACTCGTTGCTTCTTCCATCCGATATGATAGTTAAGATCTATCATCGTTGATTTAGCCAATCAGCGCATCTCCAATGCGCTCGTGACCAAAATGGTTTCTCTGCAGGGAAGCGGGTCCGGAGTGAACCGTTCCGACCAATTACGTTGTCTATGCATACCCGATAGGCCATGCATATCCACATATATATTGAAACACATGTTGACACTAATAAAGCGTTTTCCTACCGAAAAACACCACCTTTATTTAACGGCTAGGCATAAAGATTTTACCCGTAGAAAAATCGAATAAAAGCTAGCACTAAAGGCCTTTTATCTCTTCTTCACTCTATTTTATCTTATTTAGCTCTCACTTTAATCTTATTCTACCTCCGCATCGAGAGCTAAGGGGGTGTATTAATATATAGGTATACGATACCCCGTACTAACCGTGTGCATAAGCGATACACACGCGCTAGTAAAGTAAGCTAATCGGATTAATATCTAATAGACCGCTACGATAATAATCATTAACTATCACATTAGATAGAAAAAGCAACGAGATTCCTAACACTCTCGTATACCCCTACATTATTTCGGATTTTTATCAGTCTTTTCCTATGATATTCTGCTATATACCTAAAGTTATAAATACTACCTATTTCCCTAGTTAAATAAAATAAGTTTAACACCCTTTTCACTCACGAATAGAGCTCAAGGTAAATCTCATTTAACTGTGTTGACACTCTACTATTACACTTTCGTCTCTCTTCCATAATCGTGGTATTCAATCGACAAGCACGAACACTCCGTGCACACCACCAGGGTTTATGTCCACGGTGTTAAGCCGATATATTCTATATTTGGTATTACCCTTAAGAAATACTAAAGTATCTAGAGATGTTACACTCTATATCGTATGCTTTTTTACCTCGACCTATCCTAAGTATCGAACATTTTATTTAAAAAGATCTTCTAGCTCTTAATACTAGGATATATAAGTTCTAGCTATAATATAGCAACTAGCTCAACCTTATAACCTTAAATAATAAGAAGAAGTAACCCGTATTCTTAACCTATACGGATAATAGCCGTTAGGATAGTACGGATATCATAAAGCGTTTTATAGGAAAGGATAATAAGCACTAGATTATTATAGTTATCGTTCGATATAAGTAAGACAATATTCGATATAAGCAAAACGATTAAATTAAGGATAACTAAATTACCGTTAAGCATAAGTATACTGATAGGCCTTAGCGGGCGAAGGTTTACTAAGTATTAAGGAGGAAGTATAAGATCTACTATAGGATACCTAGTAGGAGAGTAGTAAGGATAATGAAGGAAGTCTCGGTCTAGTCCCCCTCTCGATGACTAAAGGAGTTGTGCCTGCGCGCTTCCCCCATCCCCAACCAACCTTCTCATGTGCGCCCAGCGGTGGGGAATGGAACTTGTGTGACCGCTCCATTTATCCTGCCCGACAATCGTTTACGGCATCGGAGCTCGAAGAGTACGCGATGCAGACGCGAAGCAGAAGGATGGATGTGACGAACAGAACATCGTCACAACCACCAACAGGAAAGAATGTATCTCAGATATGACAACCATACTCTGTCGTGGACAACATCTCGATGCGTCGAACTCAGTCTCCTACCCCACAAGACACCAAATATTACAGCCCAAGTACGGTGGAGGGAGTTACGCCGGGTGGAGAGAGTTACGCCCCTCTCACTTACGACCCACGTTGGAGATGAAAATTAAGTCACTCCGTTTGTCCTGTCTGACAACAGTTTACGGTCTCGAGAGTGATGATACAGTAACACGCTGGCCCCTGGATAGAGACGGTTGGATGATACATGGCTCAATGTATGGACGTAGCAATAGTAACACCACCACCAACAGCTCAGATCGTCAATTCGACACATGATAAGCATCCGGCACTCCGAGCCACCAATAACATAAGATGGTTGGAAAGATGTTAACGGAAACTTTATTTTTGGCATCAAGGAGTTAGAGCTATCCCTCAGTCTGAAGGGTGGGAAAGCTTCGCGCACACATTCCATTCCTAATGCATGCACCTTTGCTGCCCTAGTAACAATGAATCATCTAGACAAATATCCAAATTATTATAACCTAGTACTAAAGTACTTACCGCGAGCAGGCTAGCTTGAGATCTAACCTCATCTATAAATAGTCAGTCAATCTCCCTCCATACGTACAAAAAGCACCTTGGAACGCACACATACTATTCTATATACTCCTAAATTCAACGGAAATACTTCTCAAGATGCAATTCTCTCTCCTCACCCTTTTAACTGTATGCGCCCATGTCACTGCGCTGCCTGGGTTGACTGACCACAATGGCAGATGCGACCAGGCAGCTTGCGAGCGCATCGCACATGAGTCAGGCTGGCCGAACCAGATCTCTACGTTAGTCTTCACACACACTTATTCAAATGTTTAAGATTCTCGTTCGCTAATGACTCCCAGATCCTGGTGTACATCAACTGTTACGGCCACCGTCACCGCTACGGACACTGTCACCGCTACGGACACTGTCACTACTACAGACACCATCACTACTACGGACACTATTAGTGTCACTACTACCTGTACTCAGACAGCTACCTGGAACGTTGGTACCCCAACCCACGGGAGTGGGAACTGGTAATTAGATGTTTTTGCTTCCTATGTGAATGTTTAATCGCTTGTCGAATTATACATCAAGCTAGGGGAAGGAGATCCATATCCAAATATCTTGAAGCAATGGTCATGTACCACAAAAATTTTCTCACCTAAGTCAGATTCATATCGTGTTTAATCCTAGTCCGTAAAGGCGCGATAAACTCAGGTAGTAGTTCATCTTAATCGTAACTACGAGCGCTACCGTATCGTACCTAACTTGTAGGTAGAATGGCAGCGATGATCGCCGGGCGCGAATACTCAAAAGTTGTCCCCTGAGTGGAGAGGAAGCACCTACTGTACTATGCTTAAGACTGCTTGAGGGTGTTTAATTGTATTCATATAGAGCAAGGGATATGTAAACACTGTCTTGCATGATGTGCCTATTTAACGGCCTACTTATCGCCAATAACGCTTCATTTTCAATTTCTCATGTGCATTTGGGAACATCGCAATTATCAAGCCGAGAGGACTAAACCCTTCAGTTTTCTCAAAAACCGCCCTAAAACTCCTGGATGATTTTTTTTAAAAAAGGGATCATTTAAGGGCATCGCGCGAGGAGCCGCTGCCGTGCTGAATCAGCAACGTGCTTTTGTATAGAATTTGATATTGCGCTTCACCAAGGTTGGAACGTTATACAACTCTTAAATTGACGTAATACTATCGGGCCGCAATATTTGAATGTACTAGCCTCTTGATCTACATGTAATACTCTACCTCGTTTACGCACAACTTCCCCAGGACATAAAGAGGCTAGCCGAATTCGGCACAGATCAGGGAAATTCTACTACGCTAACTAGAAGTCAGTGGCCGTATAAGGTAGTGGTAATTAAGGTTTATTTCACTTCTCGATAGCCTCGTCTTAAGACACTTCGCTGCCTTCTCTTACGTAGAGGTTCCAGTGCAACTGTTCTGCTCACGCTACTGAGCGCAAAGTCCTCCCTATAACCCAACAACATCTATGTCTAGAGACTGGTAGTAATTAAAACTCAGCTATTGTTGATATCTAGATTGACGACTTACTCAGAAATCATGATTCGGTGAATACGTTGGTTAGCCCTACCGAGACACGATAGGCTGCGGATAAAAACCGAGGCTGAAGGTGCCGAAGGCAAAAGCAGCCGGGCATTGCAAGACGAGTAGGGGGAGACCCTATGGCTGATTGGGTTTCTTGCCTGCTGAAGAACGTCACGGCTGAGAATGATGTAAGTCACTACCGTAGTTACCTCCTATTCGTTCGTCCTAATGGCTCGGCACGCCTACCGGTACAGTCGGTATCAATGCGCCGCAGGCAAGCCCCCTTCTAGCACAGGACGTAATATCCGTCGGTCAGCCCGTCTAGACGACACCAATAGACCACATCGCCGGTCGCCGGGTTTGAATCGGACCTGATCACAAGGTGGCTTACTTTGTTGGTGTGAGCGGCTGACAGTTGGATAGAATGTGGGAGATAAGCATGTCTAATAATGTGCGGAAAACACCAGGCCCCGGCAAATGTCAGATAGCAACTCAATCAAGTCACGTCTGCGATCGAATGATTGGGCATATAGAGATGGGACTAATAAAATAATCCGCTTGATGCCAAGCAGGTTCCACAGCGTATCGGGCAGGTACGCTGGGCCTTGCTGAGGCCGTCCCGGACTCCCGGATGGTGTTCACAGTCTGCGCATCAGTAATCGAGATGCGAAACATTCGATACTGTAAGACACACTTGACTGTTGCTGCTCTTGCTATAGAAGAATTGGTGGTCTGGTGATTCGCACAGCTGGTATTGCCAGATCTCGCGGGCCGTCGACGACTCTAAGAAAGGGCCTACAGGCTATCATCTCGGCGTCGGTGGCAGATCTAGCTAATTCATCATACTAAAGACGCCCGGGACCGTGATTTAGATATATAAGTAAGCTTCCTCGCTTAAATGTCTATTAGAACAGCGGTTAAATAATTCTCCGTCGCCATCAAAGGTTGCTGTAGATTAGATTATTCAGGGTGCTTATTTATCGATGTATAACGCTAAGATACGAGCACAGGAGTGTTACCATTCACATGTTTGCTAGTTGATGCCTGGTTCCTAAAGAATCCATCTACTAGTTATTTAGATAGCACTGTCGCTATCTCTCCTTCTTTCCTTCTTCCTTCTTATGCTTAGTTGCTTCGTTGAATGCTACCACTTGTTGATTTGATATCCTTGTGCCTAAGCGTAATAAGGAGAGCGTAAGTCTACGCAACGCTAATGAGAAGAAACGTCCGTCAGATGCCTCATGAAGACGGCGTAACAGTAGCGGCCCTCTTCTTAATGGTGGTGAGCGTCCGGCTTAACCGGGAACTACGTTGAATACCTAGTGAATGGGATGAGGTCGAACCCAGCGGCTAGGTGCTAAGGAGTAAAGCTTAAATTCGGGACTGGTTGCCGAAGTATTCAAGCCTGCCCTAGACTCCACTTTCCCCTATTCGAATACCCCTCAACCCCCCCAAATTGATCGGCATTTCTTTGACCTAAGGTACATGCCTGCTCAAGGAAAATCCACACCTCCTAGGCAAACGAAGGAGGAATACGAATAGGAGAGCATATAATGGCATGCCACATTCATGAAAATGACTAGAGTACTACTGCACCCTGTTAGAATGTATTTACTTTGACGAGGCAGCCAACACAAATACACCGAGCTGAACAGGCAAACAGAGACTGCATTCTTGGGCGCAAATTCCTAGGTAACAAACGTTATGCTATGGCTTTAAGGGAGGTAGCGCTTGAAAAACTCTGGCAAAACTATATATATAATTCAGGAAAGCCCGGGTGATTGCGAAACCCATATGCCCCATCCTACAATTCTCACCCAGGCCTCACCTATCGCTCTAGTAAAAAATCTTGTCAACATGCGGATCGTGACGTTCGCCCTGATATTTGGAGCCGCTCTAGCTGATACTTCCTCTTATGTCATGCTGAAACATACCAATGTTAATGAGGTTTGTTCTCTCTCCCTCTCCCTTATAGTGTGAGCCACCAGGCTCCTTTCGTAGCAAGCTCCCGCTATTCTCTGTTTATATTTCATTCAACTGACGCATGCATCCCCATTCTCATAGGATTCTGCTTACCCAGCAAGATGCTACCCCGATCCCTGCAAAGGAATTACCTTTCAAAACAAGACTGCTGTGTGTGGCGATCCACGCCTCGGCCCAATCAATCTCCCTCGATACTTCCCCCTTTCAACAGAAGTCGCAACATACTACCGCTTTGGAGACCTGTGCCCCTATGAATTTCTCGCAAAATATAGCGTGAACGTCTCGGATCCGAACGCTTTTCTTATCTATCCCGGCGCCAACGGGTTTGCAAACACCACCAATCAGACACCCATCTATGGCACTGCAACCTTGGAGAAAGGACGAAAAGTAGACCGATTCGGAGACCCAAGCGGTACCTTCTTGGCTCCTCTCGGTGCACCTTACATTGAACGCGCCCTGCCACCTAAGAACCTGTTTGCACCAGAGAATAGCAGCTATCCCTATAACTACCATGTGTATGAGGTGCTGCAATCAATTACTGTCACCTTGGGACCTGTCACAGGCTGGTTTGAACAGCCAGGTCTCGGTACACAGTTTGTCTTGCAAGGGAACGACACTGTGGCCAGCCTGGTTAGTGATAAAAGACTGAGGATCTTGGAGACGCGGGAGTATGATGAGGCTGCGGACTTTGCTGCAAATTATTTGCCTACTCCTCCCCAGTAAGCTTCCTGTTGGCTTCATCCTCACTACCTATTACCATTCACATGTTTGCTAGTTGATGCTTAGTGCCTAAGGAATCTATCTACTATTTAGATAGCTCTCCTGCCTTCTTTCCTTCTTTCTCACGCTTAGTTGCTTCGTTGAATGCTACCACTTGTTGACTTGATATCCCTGTTCCTAAGCGTAAAACTACCGAGCACAAATCATAGCGATTTCGTGATTGTAACAGGGTCTAGAAGTGTATTCCAAGGTTAAATCTAGGTCATATATGATACATTGTTTTGATTTCTTCCAGAAGGGCTAGTTTTCATACTATTTGTATATGTATCCAGGGGCCGGAGGGGAAAAGAATCGACTGTGAGCGCAAAATGGACGATACTAAATTGCTGTTGTGTATACTATGTAGGAGCTAGCGGTGGACGAATAGCGGACCCACCAACGGGGCCTTCCTACCATGATCGACCTAGGGGCACTACGAGTACAGAGGAGTGCTCCAACACAGGCTGGTTGAAGATGTGCGATGCAGTTGTTAACATATGATAAAAATGTGTTACCCCCGCGGATTTTACAACCTCTAGGATATTGAGGTGCTACTCCTACGTAGCTAGGCCCTGGGATTCCTGGGGCAAGGACATACATGTTACGCGTAGCCAACTGGTTATTGTGAGTTAGAATGTCCACGGGTTATACTTGCATAGTTCTAACTGCGGATTCTAAGAGTATCTCTTAATCGTACCGTTGCCTCGTAGGGCCTTACTGCGGGATGGATCCTGTTGAGTATCTCGCAGAACGTGCCAGAAGTGCGCGCTAAGTAAGTTAATCATTAAGTGTTGCCACTGGGTGAATCCCCTACTTGTAGGTTAGGTTATCTTAAAGGTAAACTATAAAGTATAAAGTACTATAGGTAGTTACTAAGTAATAATATAAGATTAATCGCGAAGAACTAAATATGTAATAGTAAAGAAGTATCCTTATATATCTAGTCCTTCCTATTAGGTAATAGTCGATACTTATCACTAATACGCTAGGGCTTATCGCTAATAAGTCCTATCCTTCTATAATCCTATCACTAATAGGAGTTAGTTATATACCTTAGTTTAGGTAGTCTATTATATTAATACTTATCTAATATATATATAGTTCTATATACTAGATAAAGTCTACCTTAAGGATGTAATATCCTTAATTACCTTAAGTAATCACTAATTGAAGTTATATAAAATATCTTTTTATATTAACCTACTTTACTCTTAAGAGTACCTTTTTTATGTAATGTTATTCCTATGATGTATATATATAATACTTCTTATTAATTATATACAACTCTTATAGGTATTTCTATTCTTAAGATTTAATTAGCTAACGTTATCCCTTATAGGTTTTCAATAATCTACCTTATAATATTATCCCTCCCTCTTCTTAACCTTATATCCTTAGCAGCTATAAGTAGCGTAATCTCTTAGTTCGCGCTTTATATATTTTCTATTTCTTTTCTTTTCCTTTATAATATTATCTTATTGAGCTAATTATATCTTTTAAGTATCTCTTAAAGCTTTTATCTATAGGAACGCCTTAACTTATGAAATTAAGGATAAGGGTTTTTAATCTATAATTTGTTATAAATATTATGTTTATCTTAAAAGAGCATATATTTATATTAGCTATTCTAATTATTATAGTGATTATATCCGCGTTAATAATAGTATTAAGTACATAATATTAACCTTAATATTTATTAATATAGAATAGTGTTACTTAATAAGATCTTAGAACTAAATTAATTAATTCTTTTTTAGGTGGATCCCTGCTTTACCTAGCGTTTTCTTTAGCCGTTTACTAGTAGTAGTAAATTTTAATAAGATCTTTGATGTATAATCATTTTGATCGATAGTAATTAATTAATCTTGATAGTTTAGGCTGATATTATTGCCTAGGGAGTGGCTAATTCGCCTAGCTATAGCAGCTAGCTTATTTATATAAGCTAGATCTTTATGTTGGATGATTATATCATTAACATACGTAATAATAATACCCTAGGTCTTACTATTTATATATATTCCCTCGTCGATAGGAACTCTATCGAATTCGAGGTTCGCGATAGTCTTTATAAAGAAATCAGACTAGAGCCTCAGTGCTTACTTACGGCTATATAGGGCCTTCTTTAAATAGTAGCACTTATTATGATAGGCAGGGTCTTCCGGCCTATATAGGCTAGTTAGCAAGATAGTATATATATCACTATCGATATTAGCATAAACGAACATGTTTTTAACGTTATATTACCTAATATACCATTTTTTATTTTTCGCGATTATTAATAATATATACTAGGTTTCTGTTCTAGTAGTTATAGAGAAGGTTTCTAGGAAATCAACGCCTAATCGTTAATTAAATCCTTATATAACCTATCTAGCCTTATAGCGAATCATTTTATTCGCATTTATAATATAATTAGCCTAAATACCGGAGGCATTCTTTATAGGCTTCTTTTTAAATACCTATCTACCCCTAATAGGTGTTACACTAGGGGGTATATTAACGATTTCATAGGTTTCCCTATTAATCAGGCTTTAATTTTTGTCCTAATAGGCCCTATACTACTTCTTCCTTTTAGCTAATTATATAGCTTAATTAAAGGTAGAGGGTTCTTTATTTGTTACTACCGATAATATATAATCAATAGACTAATCGTTAATAATAGTCTTTATAAAATTCCCTAGTAGCGTATTAGATATAGTATATATATCTTCGCTATCTTTAGTAGATTTATAAGATAGGATTTAGATCTCTATCTTATAAGATAGATCCGCTACTATAGTAGCTTTCTTACTAGTAATTTACGTAGTGGGTTTATTAGCTGATTTACTAATAGATAGGCTAGTAGATTTACTAGTATTTCTAGTAATCTTCTTAATTAGGGTTACTACTTATTTAGGAGATCTTTTCTTAGTATATTGATTTTCGATTACTTTAATTCCTAGCTCTTAATTAGCTAGTTTAGATTAATTATTTAGGAATCTACCTTCTAAGATAGTAGGGTCTCTTAACTAGACTATCTTCTTCTGCTTTAAGTCGTATAGCTTATAGTGCTTCTACTTACTACAGCTAATAACGTAATTCCCGGCCGTGTCGGTCACCCGGCCGTCCCGGTCACCCTACCATAGTTTAGAATTTCAAAATCGATTATTTCTATTAACACCCATAGAATTTGCTATTACTAACGATTCTTACATTGATTGATCCTATGCCCAATTACTCCACATCCACTGCAGGTAGGTAGGAGGAGCCCTCCTAACCGGTTCAATCGGCTGATCAGGCAGATCGACCTGTTCATGCGAATCAACCCTATCATCTTCCTCTGGCTGGTTTAGCTGCGTATCTAGCTGTATAGCCTCTTCAATAGTTAAACCCTCTTCGCAGGGTATCTTCTTAGTTGACCGATTACGCTTTTTGACTATCTTCTTATTCGCCATACGTAAATTCACGTTATCCTCTACTAGTAGTGCACTACTATGAAGCGCTAGGTAGTGACCCTTAATAAGCTAGTCTAGCATGGTTTTTGATAGACTTAGTAGGCTATTTAACCGTCGCTTTAGTAGGTCTTTTAACATAGAAGCTTGCTTAAATAGCTAAGTAGCGGTTCTAGGCGTTTTTAGTGTGAATTAGCTAGATCTACTGCTTAGCCGGCTATTTAGTGGTGTTAGAGTTCGTAGAGAGATATTAAGCTTATTAAGCACTCTCTTAGTATCTAATAGTACTAGACCACTAGCTACGAAGCTATTTTTAATAGTGGGATTAGTTAATTAGAAGGTTTCTAGCCGCGCGTGCTAGTAATCTACTAAGAAATCGTGCTTATTAATATAGTTATATCCTCTACGCGTAAGATCGCTAACGAAGCGACCGTACGCGCGCTTAACCACTATAAAACACCTAATATCTAGTAGTTATAGTAGATACGATAAATATATAGGTATATAAAGAGGTATAATATCGTTATCTACGTAGATTCGATCGAATTAAGGCGTGAGATAGCTACTATAGCTATTAAGAATTAGTAGCCGAAACCGGCCACGTACGCGCGAATTCGTTAACGGGATAAATAGCTTTTATAGCTAGCGTAAGCTAATCTTATTAGTAGTCTAACTGTTAGCAGAGACCTCGATTCGCTAGTCTTTTAGTAGGTTTTCGTTAAACTATCCTATAATAGCCACTTTACCTTTAAAGACTATACACGGCGGTAGTGAATAGTTATCTACGTATATTACTTCGATCGTAGTAACCTATTCGCGATTTCCTAGTTATAGAAGAGAACTCCGACCGTAGTATTCCGCTCTTATAACTACTTTCTGCCAAGATATAAGGCCTATTATAAAGCCTATCTCATTAAAGTTATAGATATCCTCCGGTTATATACCGTCCTTATTAATCACACTTTATACGGTCGCGAACTACTACTGAATTAATTTCGGATCTTCGTTTAGGGCTCTTTAGTAATCGTATCTTCGCGAGAAGCGTGTACGAAGCTTAGGGCGGCGGTTAATAAAGGTTAATAGCCAATTCTTTCTAACGGTAGGCGGAGGGTAGCTACCGTGCGCAGCAAGAAGGATATTAGCCATTTCTCCTATAGTTACTAGCCTAGGCGCTGCTCCACGTGTATCCATAGAGAGAATCTATTTAGTAAGCGAATCCTCTTCTAATTAGGTTAATTTATGGCCTGTAGGGCGAGAATCAACGTGGCAAACCACCCCTTTAGCGCGGTCGATCAGTGTTGACTTCGGGATTTCGTATAGGATAGCCGCTGCGCGGAGAGATTTGACGCGGCCATTTTTTACGTCGAAAAGGGCTAATAAGATCCTGCCCTCTTGACTAGCTAATTTATGGCTAGATTCAGTGCGAATTGGTGGCATGGTAGGTGGTTAAATTAGGTATGTTGGTAGAAAGACGCGATTTTAGAGAGGGTGACCGACACGGCCGGGAATTACGTTAATAGCTAACGTAATTCACGGCCGACCGGGTCACCCCATCCAAAATTGCCCATTCCTACCAACCTACCTAATTCAACCACCTACCAT
>JAMAGZ010000316.1:0-14283 GCA_023626575.1 Penicillium sp. PF1803
TACTACTATTTGGTGCACATCTTCTTCTCCTTACCTAGTTGACAGGCCCCCTGTCCTGCATTACAGCCCTTTACATTAAGAATAGTATTGTAGCTTCCTTATCTCACTTAGCTTAGCTATAAAGAGCTACGTAGCCCCGATCTCCGATAGCTTAGTACTCTCTAAACTAACCTATTATATAGCTTCCATTACTAGTAGTTCTCCTAGGATTCTTCATTCGTAGCTCCTTAGGGGCCTCCCTCGGAGTCATTAACTAGGATCGTTAGTGTCTAATATAGTCTAACGATAATCATAGATACACTAGCTACTCTGAATCTTTTATAGAGCTTAATAGAACAGACTATTTAGGTATAAATTAAACTAACGTGAACTACCTAAACACTCTATATTAACCTTTTCGTAGAACTAAGCGAGATTATGAACGGCACACGTAAGGACTTCACTATTCTTAGTATAGGAGCGTGTAGGACTAAAGACGGCAAAAATATTACCTAGATAACTATTAATCAGACCGGTGAAGTCATATTTTTCAATCAAAATAGTGATAAGTCAGGATGTATTTTGAATAACGGACTTCGGGCTAGTAGTTAGTGTAGTGCGTCTAATTATAAGTTAATGACCACTATTAGTTCATCTTCCACGCCGATAGCCTTAACTACGGCAATACTCTCTTCTTCGAGTATAGTCTCTTCTTCGAGTACTATCTCTTCTTCGAGTATTATCTCTTCCTCGAGCACTATATCTTCCTCGAGCACTATCACTTCCTCGAGTACTACCTCTTCCTCGAGTGCTATCTTAGGCAGTAAGCCGGATACTACGGCTTCCACATCGGCGTGCGTTTACCCATAAGGAGTGAAGAGAAGTCTATCTAACGCCGGTTTAGATATACCTTTGTTAGTCTGGACTTATTATTGCTTCACGTTTTTATTTCACTCGTTTTCTGTTAATTATAGTCCAATCCATTTTAAAGTCAAGAGGTTTTGATCCTTTATAAAGTGTCTAGCGGCCGTCGCTCCCTTTCTCCGTATAGTACCATGTTATCTATAAAATAGCAAATCATCTTACCGATTCGACCTTCTTAGATAAATCAGGCTTCGAAATATCTAGGAGACCCTACACCGTTAAAGGAGATAGTGCTCTTTACCACTAGATACACCGAACGATGGCAAACTATTCTAATATACAATAAATACCCTAATATAATGCTATCAGTACTATAACATCATTCATAAATACCATTGATCATTCCAGAAACCCTTAGTCGGCGTTTTCAAGGACTAGCGTCGATAAAAGGCTAAAGCGATGCCTACATAAAATGACTAAACTCTGATCCATGTATCCTTCGTGAAGCGTCTAAGCTATCCCTTTCCTTTCGTAATTCGTTAATTACCATAATTTACATGAAATAAACAACCCTATCTTGCTGATTTCGTTAATCTTCTTAAAGAGATCAGGCTTCGAAATCGTCCATGAAAATTTACGCCGCTTCGAGGGAAAAACATGCTCCTATATATCGAAATGATAGTAATAAACGTACCGCAGTGCATAGTATACTAGTTAGACACTAGTGCGATCGTAATATTCTAAGTAATTCCACACCAGAGTAGGAAGCAGATGCCCCAGGGCGAGCGCTTAGTGCGCTTCACAAGTATTATCAACTAACCTATTAACACGAGGAGTGTATAAATGTATTATAGTTCTACATAAAGTCCCATGAGTGGGGCCGACCTCTTCAGCACATTCCGGTGCGTAGAGGAAAGAGCCTATGAGGGGAAGAAATGACATTAGAACATCTTACACTAATTTAAACAATAATATCAAACGCTAGCAAGGGATTTCTTTAGCGAGTTGTCCGTTTTTATTATGTGTGAATCTGCCGATAATTCCGGAATCGCCAGCAAGTCCATAGCAAAGGCGCTCTATCTCGCTTAGTAGAGCTTGCATTTCGTTCGTCAGCGAGAACAAACACCTACCGCTAGAAATCTGATCGGATCACTCGCGTGCTTTCTGTGATACGAGACAGATCGAGGGCCGTAGCAGATCGTACAACGAAGCGAGTCAATTAGCGGCACTAGTGGTCCATCAGGCTCATAATTCTAGGATAAAACAAATGTCGGAGCGCGCCCGTTTAGGTGCGATGGCAGCTGTTCATGTTCCCTCGCCGTTTTCAATCTGCGTCTGTTAGAAAAGAGAGTACATAGTATGCTTAAACAATGAACAAGAATTTACAGCACCTGGTGTTAATCCACAGAATCGTACCCAGAAACCAACGCATAGCGGGGGGGATGTAAGAAGTGCGGATGATTAACGTAATTTGCAAAAGTAGGAAGTGGCATTATTACACTACACAGTAATATATAGTAGATTTTATCTAGCTGAGTGTTCATGTTTAGTTACAAGGAAATCCTTAAACGAAATGGGACTGCGAATGTACCCTGCTTAGTCCCTGCGACTACCAAAACGGATCCCTGTAGGCACCAGTTCCTTAAAGCATAAAAGAGAATTCCTCTTAAATTAATTATACAAAGAATCTTTCCGGTGCAAGGAGGCTAGAATACTTTTCAAATTTCTTGATTCTGACAAAGAAACATCATTTCTCTGCGATTCTCCGACTGACAGTATGGGCCGTTCATAGTTGATATCCGACCAATAGAAAGGGCGAGTCTGCTTTTGGCCCTTCGCAGTTGGAGTACAGCTGTGGGTCCTGAGTCTCTTTGCGAACTTGCAAACACGTCTACAGAGCCGCAACAGCGTGTATATACCTGCAACACTGCGTACATACCTGCAGCACCTCTATGTGCCTGCATTCTTTTTTATAACTTCAGCGCTATCCTTCGAGATTCACTACCCGACTGCAATTTCTCCGACTCTCTCCATCGAAATATGATTCACTACGTCTATATCATTAGTAGACATCATGGGGTCACCGCGAGCAAAATAGGGGACCAAATTGGGCGTCTAGAGGAGGCCATCAATTTTGCTCTACCAGAAGGCTCTACATGGCACGGGATGTACTATCATCAAGATCGCAAACGGCCCCACCCATCCTGGTTCCGAAAAGAACTCATTTTTGCGTTTGCGGGTCGCAAAGGTCTGAAGCGCTTGGATGAGATATGGTACAGTATCAAACCTGGATATTTACACAGGCAATACATGACTGGGGCAAATCCTTCATAAAGTCCGATGCAGTCAATATCGTAAAGGTTGGGCTGACCGCATCTAAGAGACAAACTTCCTAGCTGCCTCTGATTCGTCACTTTCGGCGATATGTAGCAATGCGGAATGACCCTCCGGCGAGACGAAATTTATAGATGCCCAAGGTTCATTCCCAAATCTTTTGAAGTATCAACTGGGGTGGACCATTCCGATATGTACATGTCATAAAAAGAAAGTGGTTTGGTCAACGAAGATCTATCCGCTTCTATGGTCCAAAAATTACACATCTCAGTGGTGATGATGGCCAGACTCCTTGTGCCTTCGCAAATGATCAGCGCGCGGCGCAGCCGTGACCATTGGTTCCTTTTCTTGATTGGCCATGAGCTCCAATCTCTCCATCACGTCCTCAAGGTTGCGCGTTGCGTGGTCTAGATAGCCCGTTCCATCGTCCGTAAAGAGCGGGATTGGATTCTTCAGGGACTCATCGGAGACTTGCACACCTATCAGTTGTTAGCCCCATTCAACGTTTTTTATAATCCTATTGGCAGATCACTTACTCTCAACCACCCAGGTGCTAGGATCATCAGGATCCTGGGCCCTCTTGAATAAAGTCGTCTGCGGCGCAAATGTAACGTCACATCCATACGCAGAGCGCTCCTGAATACCAAGCAGCGGATTGGTTACTAACCCGAGCAAGCACACCGCGTTGCTATCACCCGTCAGAAATAAGTCTGGGTTTCCCCAGAGGTTCAGCCCGCCTAGGATATAGGCCATGTCCCACGGTGAGGAGCTAATCTCGCCCCCGTACGCCAGATCATGGCCGTTGTGTATGCCGGATGAAAGATTGATTCTGAACTTGCGTGGTTGACCGGGCCAGGGTATGACTATGTCGTATCGATTCCAGATTAATTCAGTGCCGGTTCTCTGTATGAGTTGATTAGTTTGCGGTGATCGCTATTTAATGAAGAGAGTAGAGTGCAGACCGTGTCGTGAATGCGAGAAATCAAACTGTTGATCATGCCTTGGTACTGTTGTTGATGGGCACTGACACATGCGACTTCCTATACAGTTCATGATTAGAATTTTCAAGCGATGAGAAATATCGATTAGGAGAAATATCGATTAGGAATTACTTACCGCACTATAGAGTCAAAGTTAGATAGAAACGGAGAAGGGAAAAACTCACGAGACGTCAGCAGAAACAAAGAAAGAATACAGATAATCAGCCTAATAGCAGAATCCCGTAGACGAGGTGCCGTCGTACGAAATAGATATAGATGCATTAACACCTAATGAAATAGTGTTTTCCATACCAGTAGTTATATATCTAGCTATAAGGTCTCCGCCTAGAACAGAGATACCAAATTTAACTTACGGAGTGAGTGTTACTATAATCATGTTAGCATCTCTGCATAGGTGAAGTAGCATAGATAAACGCATAAGCCATATTACCCTCTGCCGTTAGAGAGGCATCGAAGATAGGTTTAACAGTGAAAGTCTAAGGATCGTTGCTATCTATGTCCTTAGGTATTACAGTCGTGTCTAAGCCGCCGCCGTCCTAAGGGAAGTACACTTCGGCACGGGGCCACGATACGACCACGCTAGTATTTAGCTCTCTAGAGATGCTAAGTAACGCATCTATTTTACTAGTTAACTTAAGCTCTGGTCTAATACTGATTAGACCTTTAATAGAGAGACCGGGGAATATAATGCCGCTGATAATTGATTATGTTCCGGTAGTTAACTACTAGATAGCCTCCCCGCGAAGGGTTAAGAGAATCTATAATTATTAATTAGTAAGATTAGGCAGAAGTAAATGTAGGTGGAAGGGCTATACCACTGCTTTAGGCGTAACTAAGAAGTAACTATAAGCGGTAATCAAAGAAGGGGATAGGAGAATAGCGCCCTTAAAGTAATATCTATACTGGGTATTAAGGCCTAAATAGATGTTAGCGTTAAGATCCACGGTAGCGGTGATATTAAGATCAGGATAATGACCCTTAGCGTGGAAGAGCTTAATGGTTTCGTCGTATTATATCGGAAGAGACCCTTAATCATCCTTTATAATTATAGTTATCTTGGATAACTAATTACTAAAACTACTAAACTAGCGCTTACGCTTGCTAGATAGGGTGTCGGTGATATGCTTCCTATATAGATATTAGCATTGTAGCGTATTGAAGCAGAATGAAATAAATATACTAATATTTAAGAAGATTAGTGTAATTAACTCGGAAATTAATATCTCCCTATCTCTCCGGCGATATAGCGGCTAAGTTATAATTAATAGTTAACTCGTACGTATCGGTGCTTAAGCGTGGTAAGATATTAGAACGAGCGGATTTACTAGTAGAGCCTATCGGAATAAGGCTAATAACCTATGTAAATAGACTAGCTCCGATATCCTTAGGTATCTTCACGATCGTGTTGTTTACACTACCTTCGAAAATCGATATATAACCACTAGTACGGTTAATGAAAGAAGAGGAGCACTAGATATAATATACCTCGATCTTATTATCGAAAGTATCATCGCGGTATTTAAATATGCTTCGCCGTTTATGTATCTTTAGAGACCGCTTAGTTAGTTATTCCTAGTCCACGAGGAAGGTCTATTAATTAATAAGACTCTCGTCGTATGCTTACGGATCGCTATCGATTATGATAAATGTAAATAGATTTATACCTTTATTATTAGTTACTAGGTAATTATTAGCGATGAATAGAAAAGCTCTATAGAATATAATATAATCGTACTATTATCGTTTGATGTCTTCTTAATATTATAATAATATATTATATGATCTTTATTAGGATACTTAAAGAGATCTTCTGGATCTATAGGCTGATTTTAGGAGGCAGAAGGGGGATCGTAGTAAAACGAGTTATAAGGCGCGTGTCCTACTCTATTACTATATTCCTAATAATTATTATTATTAATTAATAAATCAACTTCTGTACGCCGAGTAATAAGCACCTTATCGCTCGGATAGGTATCGTAAAAATGCTAGTTATAGTTTTTTTATATGTCTAGGGTCGTTAGTTTTAGTGTGTTCTACGCACTAGAGAAAAGGATAGATCGTACCTAAAGAGGGGTAATAGAAACTATAGAGGTCTAGACACGAAGTTCCTATATCAGGGCTTAAGTCTATAGAAGGTGTTAGAGAAGGCGAAAGGTATATAGAATAAGAGGGTTCTTACTAGATCCTCTAGTTATGCTTCCCTACTCGTTTATTGTCTAGTTAGTAGGGCAGGATTCTGCGTATTTACTCTAATAGCACTAATTTAGCAGACTGTTAGTATTATAATAAAGTGATCTCTAGTTAACTACGTATTATATGATTCTAGTCTGATTATTATATATATCTACTACTAGCTTATACTTATTATCGCTATAGGTGCTACTAGTCCTAGTATATAGGCTGAATTTATTTCCTCCCTCCTAAGTATAGCCCTTAGGTATAGTATTAGTCGGGTAGTAAATCATGCGATACTAGGTATTACTATTAGTCTTACTACTAGAGTGATACTACTTACTATCGGGATTCTGAAGCGCGCCACTATCACTAGATGTAGAGTGAATATAGTCTAGGATACTATACCCTATTTTGCATTACCTAGTGTTCACGTCCACGTAGTCGCTAATATAATATTTAGTGCCCGTGTATGCTAATAGGTTATAGATAAGTGATTTCTTCTAAGAATCCGATAGCACGCCGCCGTTAAGAAGATCGTTCCTATTAATAGCCTATCTAAGAAGACTAGAAAGAGCCTACTAATTATAAGTATCCTAATTAACTACCTAGATTATAACGCCTCCTAGGCAGACTAAATTCGCGTAATCGACCTTCTGCTGAAAGGTTTACGTATTATTAAATAAGATCTATTAGTCGCCGTTCTAGATAAGATAGTTAACGGCTACTTCTTCGTTCTAGATAAGCTTAGAGCCCTACTTATTAACGATCTATATGATCTCTAGTGTTCGTTAGTAATAAATAGAAAATTATATATATACACTAAGCAGGACGTGATAAACCTTTATAAGATAGAATTCTAGAGCTATTAGAATAAGGTCCCGTAACGCTGCCTTCTATAAATAGATAGCTAGGGTCTATATAGGAGAGGTTAGATAGGGTGAACGAACGGCTATAGAAGCCTATGCCTATCATAACCTACGAGGGGTCGACTCTAGCCTACTAGAGTAGGTTAAGTGATTATTTAATTTCCGTTAGGTTAGTGTGTGAGCTAATCACCTTTCCGATATATCTATACTAAGTTAGTGATATATAAACACATAATAGAAATCATAAGAGAGGGAAGACTAACGGGTTATTACTATCCTAGACACTATATAAGTTATAAGCTATTAGATTAGCCTAGTCGGCGCTACCGTTAAGTATTACGGGGATGTCGAAATGTTATATATACTAATAACTAGTTAGAATAGTGAAGGTAATCTTATAGGCTTAACTAGACGCGTTAAATGTCTCTCTTAACTAGTTAATTAGTAAAATATAGTTAAGAGTATCCGCGTCTTTACCCCCTCGGTCTAACGCCGCGGGATACTCTTAGTCTAAATTAACACTATCAAAACTATACCGTTATAAGGTTTAAAGAACTATCTTAGTAAAAGCCCGTTGTTTATCCTAGGAGGAAGCTATATTAGACTAGTATGATTACGTGTTTCCCGGGTTACTAAAAGCCTAGCCGCTAATCGATATATAGTAGTTTAGTTAAGGATTATTTTGCTTAAGGGCGATGAATTCTTCGATTAGCGAGTCGATATTATTTATCCTATCGTCTATAAAATATATGTTAAATAAGCTATTATCGCCGATATTTAGGCGAAACATTACGAACGTATAGTTAATATGTGTTAATCCGCTAATAGACATTTCGCTTAGACGCCACGTATTATAGGGTCTTCCGCTTAACTAGGACTTATAGTATCTAATAACCTAATTAAGGATATTATTAGAGCCGCACGAGGGGATAGTGGGATTTCCGTAGTTATCGCCTTAATAGCCGTCGCCACAGAAGTCGGTTCCTATTCCGCAGAACCCCTATTACGAGTAGTATACCTAAGAAGTTAGTTAACACTCCTAAAAGAGGGTACTATAGTCTTAACTTATATTTAACGGGTAGCTAACGATGGGATCTTTAGTATCTTTCTCACACTAGGTAGTGGCATCGTAGTTGCTGACATAATCGGTTTAATAAAATAACCTATACCTATAGATCTAGATATTTTTTAGTAAGCGATAGAAAGGTCTAGGATGTGATAAAAGTGAGCTTACGCCTTAGTTATCTTTCTATTAGTAACACGCTCTATTCACGTAGGGGCTAGTTATGTTGTAGTAGATCGTCTGCGCTTTAATAATAGAGCTTAATAGCACGGCTAGGAGGAAAGCCCTCCAGAACCGGCTAATTCTAGTAATACTTATTACTAACCTAACTGATGTAAGTAAAGTAAACATAACGAACGGTTCATTATGCTTAAGGAGCCCGGGCTATGTGTAGAATTTATTCTGGAGCTAAGGATAAGTACAGACGAAGTAGGTAATATATCGGTAAATCTCTCTGGTCTGTAGACGAAAGACTCGGAAGTTCGGTTATGTCCGGTCATTCGTATGACCCCTTCCTGATACATGAACGGAAGTTAATATACTAGGATGTTAGGATGTTTCAGGACGGGGATTTTTGAACTTTATAAGTAGCTATTCATAGGTGAATCCGTGATCAAAGTATTCTATAAAAGGTAAGTAAGAACGATAATACTATGAAAGTAGTACTGATCGATACGAGGAGAAGGTGAATCGACTCTGTAATAGAGTTTCGTTCTTGGCGAAAGTGGATTAAACGACTAAAAGTATAAGCTAGTATCAGCGTAGCTATCGCTAGTTAAGCGGGGGCGAAAAGAGAAATAAAACAACGAAGTGAAGTTATGTCGTAAATGAACGGTATATATAATACTATCAGTACGGAGAAAAGACATAATAGAATTATAGATTCCTAGTCGGATATTTACCTGTCTATGTCTACCACTAATAACCATCGAGCTTAATAGAAACTAATAAGTAGTTATGGTAGGCCCGAAAAACTTATGGCTACTTAGAGTTCTATACGCTCTTAGGGTTACTACCGCTATTAGAAATAGCACTTTGACTATCTACTAAAGCTCGGACTTGGTTAATACTACTGTATCTGCTGCTTATGAGCAAGCGCTTACCTCTAATATGACCTGCTTTCGTAGTTTGCCTACCGCGATCACTAGGGTGACCTCGTGGTCGTCGGATGCGCTGTCTATGATCTACGACGGGTCTTGTATAACCTCGCTGAATAACTAGATATTATCTGTTAATAGTAGCTATGGCGCTATAGCTTAGTATAATATCACTAGTAAGGTGTAAATAGTAAGCTCGGTAGGATAGGAGCTACTCTGGAAATAGTCCGCGATATATATCGAAGATACCTCGGGTAATTTCTGTAATCTAGTGATTTAGAGCGCGGTATCTAATAGTGACTAGACCGTTGTTACGCGGAGCCGACCGGTCACTGCGAGTTAGAACGTTCACGGGTTGTACTTACCTAGTTCCAACTGCGGATTCCAAGAGTATCTCTCAATCGTACCGTTGCCTGGCAAGGCCTTACTGCGGATTAGATCCTGTTGAGTATCTTGCAGAACGTGCCAGAAGTGCGCGCTAAGTAAGTTAGTCACCAAGTGTTGCCACGAAGTGAGCTCCCCTACTTGTAGGTTAGGTTATCTTAAAGGTGAACTATGAAGTGCAAAGTACTAATGGTAGTAACTAAGTAAACTAAATGATTGATCGCGAAGAACTAAATACATAATACGAAATAAGTGTCCTTATATATCTAGTCCTCCTAGGGTAGATAGCCCCTAAGGAGTATATCCTACTCCTTAGAGTATATCGACTCCCTAGAGTATATCCTACCCTTTTAGGTAGATCTACTCCTTAGTGTCACGTGCAGAGTCACCGGGCACTTATACTTATAGTGTACTCTGGGTACCGGTGAGATAACGGCCGTTTCCTACGTCGTGCTAACTATCTTATTGACTAATCGAGTATTAGTTATGATAGTTAGTCGTAGGCCGTTTCTGGCTCCTATCCTAAGTATCTACCTTAGGGTCCCCTAAGGCCTACCTAAGTATACCGAAACGCACGTAATAATACTAATCCCTAGCGTTCGTAGAATGATTAGCTCACGGTTACCCCTTAAATAGTTACGGTCCCTACGCCTTCTTAAGGTCCGTAATATCATCCTCCCCTTCCCTAGCTTTCGTCCCCGAAAGTACTTTAATCGCCCACTCCCCCTCTAGTAAGTATAGTCTATTTATATTTTTCTTGTTTTCTAATTTCCCTTATTAGCTATATACCTATCGTAATATACCTATTAATAATATAACTCGAAAGCAGAACCGGTTAAAATAATATAACTCTATTCTCTTAAAGGGTTCTCTAGCCGAATTCCCCTATAGTTTCTACTTCTCCTACGGTTCCCCTTATATAATAGCCCTAAAGAACTATAATTACGCTAAGTGCACTCGCTATGGCCGTAAATACGAGTAGAAACTCTATAGCGATACTAAGTAAGATACTATACTCCGAAGCGAGTAGAAGGTAGCTAAGGAGTTAGCGGTAGCTAAGAAATAGTAAATAGATTTAATAATAAAGATTATTCGTTTACGAAAATAGTAAAAATTCTTAAAAGATCGAAGTAGTTATATATTAGGACACGACTCGGATATAATAGCTTAGTTAGATAAGGAAGACCCTCTTAGTGCTAAGGATCTTACGGAGCTAGATCGTCTTACGGATAAGGACGATACTCGCGCGCTTACCGCCACGTTAGAGAATATCACTCTAACCTAGATATTAGCGGGGATAAATCTAGAGTCGCCTTCTTTCTAGAACGGCGTAGATCTTTCCGGTTTAGAGGGCTCTCCTCCTACTAGTAGAACTATCGAACTAGCTAATAGTAGCCTATTAGGTTCTTAATAGGTTCCTATATATTTTTAGAGGTATCGTACCCCTTCTATTTCACGAGGTAGTAAGGCTTTCCGCTAACCTTACTTATCGCTAGTATCGCCTCGACTTCGTACTCGTTTTCTATTTCTTCTTTAATTTCTACGTTAGTAGCGATTTCGGCGTTCTTAGGTGCTTTCTCTAATAATAAGATATAAAATATTATATAAATACGTCGTATGCTATTAGGTAGCTTTAGACGATAATTAAGTAGTCCTGTTTTTTCTATAATCTTAAACGGTCCTAATTTAAGGTAGTTAAGTTTCGCGCTAGGTCGTCTAGTGCGAATATTATGTCGTAAAAGGTAAACTTTCTCCCCCCTTTAAAATTCCGGCGCCTCCTAGCGCGCTTAGTTATAGTAGAACTTTATACGTATATTAAGAAACTCGATATCTCTAGATAGTTATAGGTGTAACTACTTTAACCTAGTCGCTAAGAGTCGAGATGACTCTACGAGTGGTTATTTTCTAATTAGTTCTCTAATAATAGTAAGATTAAACCTATAATTTACGAAGAATAGTATTTCCTTTATTATAGCGTGTATCGTATTATTATATACGAACTATACTATTAGTAGTAATCCTATCTAGTCGTCTTATTAGAAGTTCACGTAGTGTCGAAGGTATTATTCTAGGGTCTAGTTAACCCGTTCTGTTTATCTATTAGTCTATAGGTAGTACGCGGTAGAGAGTCTATACTTAATGCTGAGTTAGTCCGCTAGTGATTACTATATATTAGATATAAATAACTTATCTCTGTCCGAGGTAATCTTGCTTAGTGTTCTATGATTAGTGAATATATATCTAAGTAATAGGTTAGCTATCTATCGTGTATCGATAGTTTCTGTTATTAGTATTATGTATACGTATTTAGTTAGTCGGTCGACGACTACTATAATTATGTCGTTACCCTCTGAAATAGGTAGTTTTATGATAAAATCTATTATAACCTATTCTTATAATCGCTTTAGCACCTACGCTAATTCTATTTCTCTGTATAGTACGTGTCGTGATGATTTATTCCGTTAGTATAAATCGTATTACCGAATGTATTTTCTGACTTTTCTGTAGAGTGCTAGGATATAGTAATTTCGTGTAATTTTCTCGATGGTTTTCTCGATACTAAGATATCCTTACGTTAGTTTATTATAGTGTAATTAGATAATATTAGTTTAGAGGTTCCTAGGAATATATACTAGGCTATAAATAAGGATTAGACTATCTTTTATTAGGGCTATGTTATTACCTAGAATCTTTTATAGTGACTTATTAGTTACCGTGCTTTCTCGAATTTTCTTAAGCTATTCGTCGTTCTGTAATTCGCTAGTTACTATAAGAATCTAATGATTATATATAATATGCCCCTCGCTGTCCGTGGTTAGGATAGCGGGTACTACCTCCTTAGTTCTAAGTTCGTAGTTAGGGCGTTAACTTAGCGCGTCCGCTACTACGTTCTTAGTCCCCTTATAGTGTATAATCTTAAAGTCGTACTAGGCTAATGTTTCCGCCTATCTAGCTTATCGTTATATAAGTTTCTTTATCGTTATAAAGTAGGTAAGGTTATAGTGATCCGTCCTAACGATCACTATATGCTTAGCTCCCTCTAAGTATGCCCTCTATATCTAAAATACTAACACTATAGCTAATAGTTCCTTATCGTGGATGTCGTAATTTAATTCCGCTAGTATTATTTTATAAGACTAGAAAGCGATAGGTCTAAGCTTATTATCTTATCTTAGTTATATAAGCTAAGCCCTAAGCGTAAAGTCTAATACGTTAGTCTCTATAATGATAGGTGCGTTATAGTTAAATATCGTAATAATCGCTTCTCCTACTAGTTTATTATATATCTCCTTAAGTGCGGTAAACGATTTTTCCGCCTCGTTATCCTATTCGAATAGTACTCCTTTCTTAGTGAATCGATATAGTCCTACTATATGTTTCGAGTACTATAGGACTAATTTCTAATAGTAGTTAGCGAGTCTAAGGAAGCTCTACACGTCCTTAACGTATATTAGTGTTAGCTATTCGAGTATATTTCTGACCTTATCCTACTCTATCCTAAGCCTATCCGGGCTAATAGTGTATCTAAGGAAGCTCGTCTATTAAACGTGGAATTCACACTTCTTAAGCTTAAGTGTGACCTTTACTTCCCTTAATCGCTATAGCACTAACTTATTATATTTAATATGTTCTTCCTTAGTTTTAGAAAATATAAGGATGTCGTCGAGGTACGCGATAATAAATTTATCTAGATAATCCTTTAAAACCTTAAAGATAAATCGTTAAAATAATACCGGTGTATTAGTGAGTCCGAACGGTATAACTAAGTACTTAAAGTGTCTATACTTTATCCTAAATACTATTTTCTATTCGTCTCTCCCCTTAATCCTAAGTTAGTTATATATATTAGTAATATCGTATTTAGTGAACTATCCTACTCCCTAGATAATATCCTAGATTTCGTTAATTAACGGTAATAGGTGCTAGTCCTTAATAGTAATATCGTTAAGTTATCGGTAGTTAACGTATATTCTAAGCTCCCCTCCTTTTTTTAGCATAAATAGGATTAGGTATCCTACTAATAACTTCGAATATCGAATATTTCCTTTCTTAAGGTTATCCTTAATATACTCCTCTAGTGTCGCTAACTCCTTCTACGATAGTAGGTAAATCGGTATAAACTTTAGTTCCTAGCCGTCCTTAATCTTGATCTTATAGTTAAACGGACTATACTTTAGTAGCTCACTATCTAGTGGTAGCGTGAATATATCCTAGAATTCCGTGTATTCCTCGGGGATCTTATATTCTTCTTCCGGCACTCTTATAGCGTAAAGGGAAATTTCTTTATCACTAACGAGTATATATTCCTTTAGTTCCTCGTTTATTATATCTAGTCATTATTCGGTTACTACGATATCCCTAATGTTAGTTATTCTCTGATTAGGCCTGCCTCTTAGCTAAAAACTCCTCTTAAGTTCGCCTTCATAAGGGTTTCTATGAGTTCCTATATCCCCTTCGCTAGGTCTCTTTAGCGCTCGTTACTCCTTACTTCTAGTCTATATCTCGCTAGTCTATTTATA
>JAMAGZ010000317.1:0-14191 GCA_023626575.1 Penicillium sp. PF1803
CACATTCGCCGCAGCACTATACACAGAGAAGCCGATCCAGCGCCACCGAGACGATCTTCCCCCTGCACCTGATGGTTGGAAGAACATGTTGAAACACCCAATGGCAGAAGGCTTCCTAGCAGCATGCGCAAAGGAAATACGATCGTTGCAGGAGAAAGAGACGTTTACCGTCACGAATCGACCAAAAGATGTGTCAACGCAGATCCTACCACTTCGATGGGTGTTTACATATAAATTTGACCAAGATGGCTATCTGCTGAAGCTGAAGGCACGCATCTGTGTGCGAGGAGACCTTAAGACCATATCCAATGAGGACAAGAGAGCGGTTACACTAGCAGCACGTGCAGCAAGGATCATCTTTGCCCTCGTGGCAGCATTCAACCTCGACCTCCGTCAGCGAGACGCTGTTACTGCGTTCCTGAATAGCACGCTACCCACCGAGACCTACACAAGGATGCCTGAAGGATTTGAACAGCTAGGCATGTGTTGGAAACTCAATCGTGCGCTGTATGGCCTACGCATCTCACCAAAGCTATGGCAGCAGGAGGCATCGCGAGTGCTCACGAAGCTTAGGCTCACACCAGTTCCAGAAGACCCCTGCGTCTTCGTCACACGCGGCATCATCGTCTTCTTCTATGTTGACGACTTCATCATTGCGAGTCACCCGTCAGTGCGAGAGAGAGCTAAACAGCTCGAAAAGGATTTAGAAGCTCACTGGGAGCTTACGGACCATGGAGAAGCAGAATGGTTTCTCAACATTCGGATTATGCGAGACAGAAGCCAGCACAAACTATGGCTATGTCAGGATGCCTATATAACTAGCATGGCAGCTCGTTACCACTTGACAGATCGTCCACCTGTCTATACACCACTCCCTATGGAGGAAATGAAGCCATACGATAGTGTGGCAACACCTGCTGAGATCAAGATCTACCAGGGCAAGGTTGGTTCTGTTCAATACCCAACCACCATCACACGGCCAGATGCAGCAAAAGCAGCCTCGAAACTCGCACAGTTTCTTCGAAACCCTGGCCCACGGCACCAGCAAGCAGTTGATAGAGTGATCTGCTATCTATACACCACACGGTATATAGCACTGCAGTATGGAGACAAAGGTGACATGGAATCATTCGAAATGGCAAGCGACGCATCCTTCGCAGATAATCAAGATCGCCGAAGCTCTGCAGGGTATATATGCCAGGTTTATGGAGGACCCGTCGATTGGAAGGCCTCTAAACAGCCCACTGTCACCACGTCTACCACTGAAGCTGAGCTGCTGGGTGTATCAGACGCTGCACGCTCGCTACAGTGGTGGAAGCGGTTCCTTGAGCGAATTACATTCAAGCCGAGCCATACGATCACTCTGCGATGTGATAACCAACAGACCGTCACATTGTTGACCTCCGAGCATGCCAAAATCGATACGAAGCTTCGTCATGTCGATATACACGGGCACTGGTTGAGACAAGAGGTCAGCGAAGGTCGAATCAGCATCAAATGGGTTCCAACAGCCAAGATGGCGGCAGATGGTCTCACAAAGCTTCTACCGCGGCAGAAGCATGACGAATTCGTCAGGATGATGAGAATGGTAGATATACAGGATCTCATTGAGAGATAAATGAGAGGAAGAGAGCTGCTACAGGGACTCAGCGCTCAGCTCAGCTGAATTCAACATGGCAAAGATATTCCCCTCTCTGGTCGCACCCGTATTCTTTGTTGATGGCCCTGGCCATCTACGCAAGGGAAGCGGGAAAGCAGGAACAATCTCTGGATTCGACTATGGAGAATCTCTCGACAAAGGAACACAAAGGCCTAATCATAGGCCGGGAAACACTGGCCCTGGAAACCTCCTGCAGGAAAGACCCGACCGGGGATTTTCCCCAGAGGGAGATCTCCGGATCTCCATCATTTGTGATACTCTCTGATGAGTCTCTGGGAGTGTCTCATCAATATGCTTGGTTACTTCGTGAATGCTACTACGATTGATCTTCCGCTGTTGTACCCGAGCGTAGTAGCCAGTATCAAGAGCCAAAGTTTTGAAAAGACCAATAAGTTTCCCTCGAAGCTGCGTCAGGGCCCAGTCCATCATGGGAAAAGTGATCAGCAGATATGAGTCTTCTGTTTAGGCCGCTTTTTGACAGAGAAAAGCTCTTATTTTAGTTACGGTGTGGGTGAGGAAATGAATCACTCGCGTTTGTCCTAGCAATTGCAAATTAGCTTCATCATTGTACACTGTTTCCTTCTTGCGAACCCCACTGCCAAGACTCGCCTATTAATTTAACGTCATCTATTCTGTGACGAATGAGACGGAGATTAAGGACTTATAAAGACTTGGTCATCTGTATGGAGGACAAGGTCGAGAACAAAGACACCAAACGTGAGATAACGAGTTGCTTATCGGGCATATATCAAGATGCCTCAGCGGATGATTATTTTCTGCTTTCTCTCTTCTTCAGGTTCACTACCCTTCGTTGAATGATACAAGTTGATATCGGAGTTGACATCGGATCTTCTTCTCTTATTCCCACGACACAATCAACTATAATGTGGACTTTTACTTCAGCGTAGACTTACAATTTAGATGCTTGAGACCTTCCAGGTCTAATCACGGACTAGACGATCTGAAACTGTGGCACAACACAATGGACTGTATAGAATGGGCGCTTTGGCAGGAGTTTCAGCAACAAATTCCTTGGCAGACTCCTCAGCGCGGGTCCCGTCGACAGTGGCAGTTTCAACGACAGGCTCGACGGCAGCAGCGGGGGCAATCTCTTCGGCAGGCTTCTCAGTAGCTTCATGACAGTGAGGCCCTTATTGGTTGTACTAAATATCATCTTCGGTCAGCACAAGAGAACCATCTGAATCCTTCTGCTAGGCCCTTGTTCTACAAGAATACTAGAAGATAAGAGGGAGAGAAGAAAATGGATATCATTGACACCTGCTATGCACGAAATGCCGCAAAAGAAGCCCGCCCTGATGCGTGTCCGATGGCAAGTAAACAGCCATTTACCGCGGAACACTGAGGTCGAAACTCAGGAGGAAGCCATAGTATATTTTCTCCGTTCAGCTTTATCCACCGCCCTTGCTCAATAAGGATGTCCAGATTCTTATGGGTTGATTTAGGAGGGTAATTTTCAAGCCCAAGCTGAAAATTTAGAGAGCCCAAGTTGGTGATTAAGCATGAACCATCTTGGGCAAATTCAAGGTGAGTGATGAATCCCTTGACGTTGAATGTCTGCTGCAGTGTGCCCGTCACCGTGTCCCAGAGCCGTGCCGTTTGATCCGTAGAGCTAGACGCTACCAGCCGGCTGTCTGGTGAAAAGGCCACTGACCAAACCGAATTTGAATGGCCCTCGAGGGTCTGCTGCAGCGTGCCCGTCGCCGTGTTCCAGAGCCGCACCGTCTGATCGTAAGAGCCAGACGCTAGCATTTGACCGTCGGGCGAAAAGGCCACCGACCGAACCCAATCGGAATGGCCCTCGAGCGTCTGCTGCAGCGTGCCTGTTACCGAGTTCCAGAGCCGCACCGTCTGATCATCAGAGCCAGACGCTAGCAGCCGGCCGTCGAACGAAAAGGCTACCGACCAAACTGAATCTGAATGGCCCTCGAGCGTCTGCTGCAGCGTGCCCGTCGCCGTGTCCCAGAGCCGCACCGTCTGATCGTAAGAGCTAGATGCTAATAGCCAACCGTCTGGCGAAAAAATGACCGAGCGAACCCAATTTGAATGGCCCTCGAGCGTCTGCTGCAGCGTGCCTGTTACTGAGTTCCAGAGCCGCACCGTCTGATCATAAGAGCCAGACGCTAGCATTCGACCGTCGGGCGAAAAGGCCACCGACCGAACCCAATCAGAATGGCCCTCGAGCGTCTGCTGCAGCGTGCCCGTCGCCGTGTCCCAGAGCCGCACCGTCTGATCATAAGAGCTAGACGCTAGCAGCCGGCCGTCGAACGAAAAGGCCACTGAGTCAACTGAGTCTGAATGGCCCTCGAGCGGCTG
Source organism: Penicillium sp. PF1803 (assembly GCA_023626575.1). Lineage (NCBI taxonomy): Eukaryota > Fungi > Ascomycota > Eurotiomycetes > Eurotiales > Aspergillaceae > Penicillium > Penicillium sp. PF1803. The sequence continues at coordinate 3,995 of JAMAGZ010000317.1, forward strand.
GCGTAACGCGCCCGTTGCCGGGTCCCAGAGCCGCACCGTCTTATCCCCAGAGCCAGACGCTAGCATTCGACCGTCAGGCGATACGGCAACCGTGCGAACCCAATTTGAATGGCCCTCGAGCGTCTGCTGCAGCGTGCCCGTCGCCGTGTTCCAGAGCCGTACTGTCTGATCTCCAGATCCAGACACTAGTAGCCGGCCGTCGGACGAAAATGCTACCGACCAAACCGAATCTAAATGGCCCTCGAGCGTCTGCTGCAGCGTGCCCGTCGCCGTGTCCCAGAGCCGCACCGTCTGATCATCAGAGCCAGACGCTAGCAGCCGGCTATCAGGCGAAAAAGCTACGGAGCGAACTAAATTTAAATGGCCCACGAGCGTCTGCTGCAGCGCGCCCGTCGCCGTGTCCCAGAGCCGTAACGTCTGATCATCAGAACCAGACGCTAGCAGCTGGCTATCGGGCGAAAAAGCCACCGAGCGGACCGAATCGGAATGACCCTTAAGCGTCTGCTGCAGCGTGCCCGTCGCTAAGTCCCAGAGCCGTACCGTCTGATCTCCAGATCCAGACACTAGCAGCCGGCTATCGGGCGAAAAGGCCACCGACCGAACAGAACCTGAATGGCCCTCGAGCGTCTGCTGCAGCGCACCTGTCACCGTGTCCCAGAGCCGCACCGTCTGATCCCCAGAGCTAGATGCTAGCAGCCGGCCGTCGGGTGAAAAGGCCACAGAATCAACTAGGCCTGAATGCCCCTCGAGCGTCTGGTGTAACGCGCCCGTCGCCGTGTCCCAGAGCCGCACCGTCTTATCTGTTGAGCCAGACGCTAACAGCCGGCCGTCGGGCGAAAAGGCCACCGAGTTAACCAGGCCTGCATGGCCCTCGAGTGTCTGTAATTCTGCGTTCCATCTTTCTTCAACTTCCGGTAATTGACAAATCCAAGCCGGGAATAAGGTTTTGAATTCTGTGCGGATTATTGACGACCGTGGGGCAAATATAAGTCCAGCGCAGTAGAGTTGAAGGGGCGCCTTATCGGCGATCTGGCGATTTTTCAGGAGAAAGCGCTTCGCATCATGTAAGAAGTCAGCGATAGCGGACTTTTCGTTAGCCTATATGGATTAGTGTTAATAAATAATAGATGTTTACTATATTACTTACGGGTATCATCGCGTGCAGAGTATTAAGCATACCCACCACCTCCGATAAAAGACCTAGCAAACTCATCGCCTCCACCCAGTGCAAAAAATGCTTCTGGATGAATAGTAGCACAACTTCAATTTCAGAAGATAAAGTCTGACTTTTTTCGAGATGGTGTATCCAGTAGCGACATGAGTATTGTAATTCCGGCGGTAGATACCGCCGAATATGTTGAGGGTCGATGTCTTCCCTATGCGTTCCAGGGCTTGTAAGATGGCAGATGTTTTGCTTCAAATAACTCCGCATGGTATTGAGACAAGACATAGTAATTTCTTTGTGCTTTCGTGGCTCATCCACCTGAAATTTTGTTCTTGACTGGACTAAAAAATCCCGAAATGATAGATGCAGAATCCTGACAGGCTGATCGCGGTCATCAGGAATACTAAGAACTGAGTGGAATGAATCCAATCGATTGCTGATCTGGTCTGCTTCTATCCCAAGAAACACAGATAGCGCATTTATTGAAAGCGGAATAGTAAGAAGGATGATAACACCGACTATTGTCTGGAACTCCTTTAGGAGCTGCTGCTGCTCCGACTCATCACTCACTTGGTTATCCAGTAGTCGCGTGAGAATCGGAAGGTAGGTCTTATCCATTTTCGAAACATACTGAGCTTGATTCGTTAAAAGCTCTGCGAGGCGTAATTTTGGATCCCAGTTTGAATCTCCGATATAACGACACACAGTCGCAGCCGAAATGAACAGTGGAACAGACATCGTGACTAATTCCTCGATAACGTTATCGCCAGGCCAATCTCTAGAAATCCTTCTATCGTGTTTTATTTTCGTAAAGCGGTCCCGTAGGAATAAACGTATATCATGTTCTGCCACTTCTTCGGCTATCTCATGAAGAGCGAGGTCTTGATATTCATGATTCGCGATCTCCGAAAAGCCAAGGCTAATTGGGAGCTCAGGCCTGCTAGTTAAAAAGATCCGAAGGCTAACCGCTTTTGCTTGCTGCAAAAGAGGCAGTAATCGGATTATGTTTCGGATATCTTGATCATGTTCACATTCGTCTAACGCGTCAATCACTATCACAGCGATTTGAGGTTGTCGGTCGACTTGGTCAAGATTGAGTAGCGGTTGAAGGAGGAGTTTCTCAAACTGTTCCCTAAGCGATTTTGACGTAATTTCAGGGTCTTGATAAAGTACTTCTTGCACACGAGAGCCAAGTTCAGGTATCATGAGCACTAGTTGCCTTGTGAGTGTTGGGAAAAACTTTTTCGCGTTCCCTCGGTCCTCTTCAGTTCTCTTGAAGAAGAAGCTTGCACCTAGATGGTCATTGTCCTTAAGTAACCTAGCCACAGTCCGGGATATTGTGGATTTTCCAGTCCCAGCCATTCCCTTTAACCAGAAAATGCTTTTTGGGGACGGCAAAATAGCCCATTCCATTATCTGCTGGAGGAGCTCGGTTCTAGTGCCCTGAAGACATTGAGCTTCGTCTCGGTCAGAAAATGAATCAAACCCTGCCTGCATCGCACCTTCCAACTTTCCAAGATTCATATATTGACTGATTCGGTCTGTATTCCGGGTCATACTGACCATCAGAGAGCTATCCAGGTTTTTAGTCATTTTAACAAGAGTCATAATATGTACTCGATAAACTTACATCTGGTCCACCTGTAAGGATAAGATGAATAAAGATTTATATCTCTCGAGGTTCTGAGTCACGCTCTCAACCTCTACAAGCTTCAAGGGCCACTTGACGGCTCGTAGTCCCAGTTTCCTCATCAACGTCTTTCCCTTTCCTGGGTCAAGTCTCTCTTCTAAGGCTCGGAGGTCGAAGAGGCATTCGGTGATATTGCTGACTAGTTGTGAGGAGGTAGGTAGACCCTTTCTGTCGTTATCACGTAGAAATGCTTGCAGATCTCGGAGCGTTCCTTGGAGGCCTGCAGTCGCCCGTTGTAGCGTAAGAATTTCGTCTCGTGCATCTTTCACCTTCTGAATGTAGCCCCCACAAAGCTTCACGAGGGTTCCCGCCAGTTGAATGACCGCGATAATGCTCGCCGCCGAAGATAGTCCATCCATTTCGAAAGGCAGGCCAGAGCAGCCCAAGTCCCACGTAGGCCGGTACGATTTTGACTCAAGTGTAAGAAATCAGATACTAAGTCACAAGTCAAGCCGTTCTGGCGAGATAGGGAGGGGTAAGTTAGGCGCCGGGCGTGAGAATGTGATCCGGAGTGCATTTCAGGCCCAATGTGACTAATCGCATATTTACCAGATGAAAAGCTCAGACTCCAGACGTAAAGACCGTACTTTTCAGTGTATGGAGTGGTGGTTTATCACTAGCAAGGGATCGGTTGCTCAGGAACCCTTACAGTTCTTTGGTTTTTGTATGTAAAGCTGGTCAATCTAGTAGTCAGTGTTCATCAGTATTTGAAACATGCTGCATGCTCCATTTATCTTTCTGCCAACGGGAAGTACTATGTTCCAAATATTAACGAACGGCCCTGTAACTTTGGACTTGCAACCACCGAGTATCGGCGTATTCGACGCATTGTCCCAAAAGTAATTCAACCTGCCCTCTAACGCCCGATTCCCTACACTCAATCAATTTCTTCATTTTGAATTGATTTTATTGGAACTCATTCGCTACAGATGCATGCCGACCCTTCCCTTTTTTTTTAGTTTGCTCTGACAGTAGTTTGCAAGAAATGAGGACTGTCATACATTCAATTTAAAATACCCCGACATAACTGTATCGTATACAAGAGATCAAGACGGAATTTGTCTACAGTACAGTTTTGTATGGTAACCTGGGGAATCTCGGAAGTATTCTGTAGTAACAGACTAAATTGGTCTGACGGACGTGTCTCCGCAAATGACCGATCCTATGTATACTAATAGACATTCCGTGTAACTGGACCTCCCTAATACTTAGTCCATACACTCTCCTACCGACTTGACAATTCTTTCGCGAGCCCTCTTTCGAAACAAGCTGAATAAATTACAGTTCCTCTGTCCCTGATACCTATTTTTGACACTATTTCAGTACAGTATAAACGACTGTGAGTTAACTAGTGAAGTTAGGTAACTAGTTAACGTAATTCCCAGTCGACCCGATCACCCGGCCGTCCCGATCACCCCAAAACACATAGTAAATGTGATAAATTACAACTTCATACCTCAACAACCACATTTATTTTGGATAAGATATTGAGTTTCCCCAATTTAGAAAGTATTGCTTACCTACTGGAGGAGTATTGAAAGCTCACTTTAAGTGGTCATTGAAATATATATATTTATATCTTAAATGTCAAAATTACGTGGTATTTTATGGTAAAGTGTGGAAATAATAGAATTAATGGCTTATTATCTACATGTGTTGTTCCTTGTACCCGGACTCAAAGTCTAACACAAATAAAAACCTAGTGGTTGACATATTGAGGAATCAAATATGGTGTTTTGGGTGTCCGGGCTGACCTGGTCCGACCCGGCCGTGAATTACGTTACGTTACTGAGGGTGGACGCTGAATAAGCCTCACGCTAAGGCTTAGTTATGGTGGTAATTGACCAGGTCCTCAGCTCGACAAGAATTTCTGTTCGTGCTGATTTCGATCCATCCTGTATTGCAACAAGTCCGTCAAAATGTCTGAAATTCCCCAGGTTCCCCCAGTTGGACGATCCCTTGATGATGGAAAATATTCCACCTCTGTTCAACCTCCCGACAAGGCAATGAATCGAGAGAAGAAAGAGAAAATCAACCAAAACTTCAGCGCAATTTCACCTGCTTTGCAGTCACTGCCGGCATCATCCATCTCCAACACTTGGAGGACGTCCAGCTTATCAAGCGCAGCATGTAATGGGCAGAAAATCCCCAACCGCCTACCCAATGTTGAGTGTGTAGTTCGAGCCCGTGTTCCCACAGCTATGGCGACAGACATGTGGCTCTATCTCTACGAAAATGATACCGACAACAAGGAGCATTTAGCCGTTGTTTTCGGCAGCTCTATTTGGTCGCGGACCCTTAATCGCGTGCAAGAAGGAGAGACAGAATTGGATCGAATGGTTCGAGGAGCCTATTTTGGAATGCTCCATCCGGGAAGGGAGAGTAGTTCGTACGACGATAAATGGCACGGTTTGAAGGGCAACAATGGCTTTGAAGCCACCCCAACCAGCCTGGTCGGCACCCCTTTGGTCAGGGTCCATTCCGAGTGTTTCACTGGAGAAACTACATGGTCAACGCGATGCGACTGCGGAGAGCAGCTCGATGAGGCAGCGCGACTGATAGTCGCATCGTTGAGCTCCGCAGACCCTCCTGATTCCATGAGCGGATCATCCCAATCTTCGGCTGGTGTTATTGTCTATCTGCGTCAGGAAGGTCGAGGAATTGGTCTGAAGGAAAAGTTAAAGACATTCAACCTTCAGGACCTAGGGTCAGATACCTTGGAGGCTAATCTGCTACTTGGCCACCCTGGAGACCCTCGAGAGTTCGAAGTGGCGGCTGCAATCCTAGTGGACCTTGGCTTGGGAGTGGACAATCACCCAGAAGGGATTCGTCTGCTTACAAATAATCCGACAAAGTTAAGAACTGTCGGAGGACCAGAGAGCGGGGTGAACATCAAGGAGAGAGTACCTCTGATTCCGGTGGTGTGGAAATCAGCAGGAAGGGCGGGTATACAGAGCCCAGAGTTGCAGAAGTATATCCAGACAAAGGTGAGCCCTCACTTCTGGTTATTGAGGCTGTGTGCCGTTTTTAGAAGCCACGTACACTGGCTGAGCCCGTCCCCTGAATTTTCCTTCCTATTTTCTTCTTAGCTAACAGATAGGAGTAGCTTGAGAAAATGGGGCATATGATCTAGGCCGAGGGTTTCTCTAAGGAATGTAGAAAGGGTAAAGGTAGCGGCACAGCTGCTTCTTGGACACTTCCTGGCCCACTAGTTTTTTGATCGATATATTGATGCCTTTAATCTTAACTTTAAGCCTGAAATTTTTATTATGACAAACTGAGAGAGTGTTGAATTTAGACAAATTCGTATCTGACCACCCCGGGCAAGTTATTGCAGCCCATAGTAACTGAACATTCCATTCATTTCTCAGGGAAGAGGAAGAAAGAACAAGAAAGCTCATCTTTGCCTTTCCAACATTACATCAGTTTCTACGTTACTATACTTTTCCAATGGTAATGGTGAAGTTAGAATACTTTATCATCTCCGTGATTTCCACCATGATTTGGTTGCGCTGATCAAGTGATCACTATAGAGGCTCTCCTGTCTCCTCTGGAAGTCCGCCACTGATGCGTGCGCAAAACTACTGCGGCTGCAAACATACTGCTTACTATTTTAAACAAGGGGATAGCTCCCAAGACGGCTCTGTGCGGCTCTGTTACATGACCGTGGGTTTCCTGCAGGAGACCTTGAGCACAGAAGGAATGGTCACTGAACTTGAATTCTCTCAATATAGTTTATACCTCACCACGAACTTAGGACCCCTTAATGCTCCGTCTTTGTGTGCCAAAAACTTTTCTAGTTTGCCTAAAATGGATACAGAAAAATTAATGAAGCCGGGGATTGGATATCTCTGAAAGGTACGTAGAGAGGTATTGTAGCTTCCTCCTGGGGCTTACTCGTCTTGTTCGGCAATTAATGCGAATACAATTGCCCTGGGATATGCGCCAGGTCGGGTTTTTTTCATATAGTTGTGAGTGAAATAGGCGCTAATTAATCTCCATTTTTTTCTTGCTCTATTTTTAATTTCTTGTAGAGGGAGGGCCTAGGACAGCCCAAGAACTTATTTGGACTTGTTTCTTTGCTAGACCACGCTACATGCTTCCTCCAGGTTCCAGTACCGTGGCGAATCCATTTGGCGTAGTCGCCAGGGCTCCCTATCGCTGAGCAAGGCACATTTTAAAAAAATGTGCCATATAGAACCCTAGATTTTCCTGTCACCGTAAATTTGTTGTCAAGGTGATCTACATAAGCAGGACAGCGTTGATATCTATATGATGTTATCTTACTCGAGGTTAAAGCTCGAAGGCTCACTTTTGACCACTCGTGTCAGGTTTGTAAAATAGTAAACGAAAATAGGGTGTTGATTAATTAGCCATGGTTTTTGATTGCTATCAAGTCACACGATACTCCTAAGTAGGAACAATTGTACTCTGGATTTAGTAAGAACTTATACTTCAGGATTTGTTGATGGAATTGCTTGCCAAACTGTTATGCTCATATATTACCTACCGGAGCCCCCACTACATATCTCATAGCTTGAACACGTGTCCCGGACACGTAAAAATTTCATGACATCCGCCTTATGCTCAAGAAACAGTAAGATGCTAAGAGATCAGCGTTTCAAAGGGAGCAATTCAGTCTAAAGATACCCCACCATCGCCAGTAGAGCGGTCCGTGCGACGGGGATGCCGCGTGCCGCTTCCCCTGCTGCCCACCCTCTCATTGCACACTCACCCTGGGTGAGCCGGGCGACGTGACCGGCGTCACCCTCCTGCTCACCCGGGCCACACCCATCGGAGAACTGATTGAGCAGAAGCCACACGCCGGCCAGTTAGTAGTATGGTGGGTGACCACATGCGAATCCTGGCTGTTGTATGTTTTTTTCTTTTTTTTGATCATTGATCATTGATTCATGTGTTATTCGTTGGGACGACTGCCCTTGCCGCTTTACCATTCAGCCCCTTCAGCCCCTTCAGCCCCCTTCACCCGAACGCCCTGAACCACCCCTGAAGCGCTGACGTGGCCCCTCGGCTAAAATTTCCCTCTCTCCTACCCGCCTTCACGCTCGTATGAACCGTTCCTGATCGGAGCTGACCACTGAAAATAGATTCACCGTGGCTAGTACAACCGTCTGATCTGGTCTTGGTTATATCTTCTCCAAGGACGCAGTGAAGATTCTGACCAAAGAAGAGGTGCAGAAACGAATGGCTGGCTCCCATGGAAATAATAACAATTGAAGAGCTCTGCCGTGGCCAAAAAACATGGAGGTATTCCACCAATCAAGACTGAACCGAACTGCGTCCTGCAACCTTTTTTATTCCCCCACTGTGAAGGGCCTGGGGCTCTATATCCGCTCGCCAGACGACGGAACACGCTAACCTACGAGCGATCGCTAAGACAGACTATCACTTCGCGGTCACGTGCTACCTCCGCCGGGCGGGTTAGTGAGCTACTCGATGAGCTATGGGACGATTGATAATAGGCTAGCCCCGGTGCCCTAGCTACAGTGACGTTACAAAAGTTTTTAACACACCATGGACCCACATCTCCTACCGCCTACCCAATACGCGCCACGAGAAACCTCGTCAAATCGGCACGTAGAAACAGCCCAAATTACGTGGCAAAACATCGATATGAAGCATCTAGAACACCTCTCTGAGACGATGCCTAATAGGGTTGAAGCTATCATTGAATCGGAAGGGTGGTATACGCCCTACTGGGCCTACTAGGTGTGCAATAGCTAGTTTTATGGCAGGTTATGAATTTCATGGAGCTTTAGCGGAGGTTTTGCGACCGGCAGTATATTATGTAATTAGTAGGTGTGGGGCGGGTGTGTTAAAAACTTTTGTAGCGTCACTGTACCGCTTCGGCATACGATCGAATCGTCTGCCTAGCTAGCGGTTCGATAGCTACTTTAACAGCCTAGATCTCCTACTTAAGATCCCTGCGCAGGGCTTCGAGTTCCTGCTGCTAATCCGTCAATAGCGTCGACAGGAGGTCCTTCGTCAGGTCTTCTACCTACCGGAGGAAGTTAACGACCTTAGGGGCTGGTCTTACACCGTTTTGACCCCTTCCTAGCTCCTTAAGAAGGTCGTGTGCAGTGTGGTTGGCGTTCAGTACGCGCTCTCTGTTCGATAGTAGAGTTTTCACTGGGCCTCTGGAAGCGTTGTTTTTTATGTCGCTATGGACCGCGACCTCGCCTTACAGGAAGCCCTCTGCCCCTCTCAATGACTAAAATCCATGATCAGGATTTCCACCTCGCAAGGCCATCCTGATAGTAATGGTTTGGAACCGAATCTATTAATATCCTCACACCAAAGCGTTTTACCGAAGCCAGCTAGTAGTATCCCTTTTTTAAAGAAAGCATAATGCAGTGGGTGGGCAGTCAGGCACAGATATACAAAATAGTGCTGCGAGAAGTGAATATCAAAACCCTCACAAGAAACCCGCAATTAATGAATCTATGAACCCCTGGAATATACTTAAATGCTTCGAAAAGTGTCGTGCCCTGCGCCATCGGTAATCTGCAGAACTCGCTTTTTGACCAAATGGACGAGGTCTAGTGAGTCTCACAGTCCCTTACGAGGCCATCAACCAAGATTAGTCGTTCATCTCTGATTTTCTTCTTACTCCGTCTATGGGGTACTTAGCCGTTAATAATCTCTGCTGCAAAATCTCGATGAACCAATCTAGCCAAGATTTTGCGTCCTCTTCTATGCTTCTTGTATGCTTTCTCCACTTCTTTGAGAACTATCATTAATTATTAACAGGAACAGAACTGATTTCCCAATCTCAAAGCTCTCACAATCGACAAATCAAATATAGGCCAAAGCACCAATCATCTTTATCTGTTACTAAAACGTTGAGAGTTACAGTTCGTAAAGGAACCGGACCCGTGATATAATCCCTGTTAGCCCACTATGGAACTACTGCCTTATCTCAAACAACAGCAGAGCCTCGAAAAATAAGCGCTTATAACCCGTTTTTATGATATAGATCTGGAATCTGCTACAGGTTAAGCCGTATGGCTGAGTCTTAAGGCCTTGTATGTACCCGCAAGAACGGCACGCAAACAGGATAGAAGTATTACCAAAATATGAAAGGCTTCAAATTGTTAGCCTATAACGAGTCGCACCTGCTTGCAGTAAAAGTACACGCGAACGCATGGCAAATGCCGGCGTCTACGAGTTGTTGACATTGCTTTGTATAGCTTAGCGACGCGAAATCACTGCTTAGTATCGCGCGTGGCTGCCTAAGTTACTTAAATTAACGTAGTTCCCGCCCGTGTGAAACACCCGCCCGTGTGAAACACCTACCCCCATTATATAACTTCAAAATCGA
>JAMAGZ010000318.1:0-14172 GCA_023626575.1 Penicillium sp. PF1803
CGGTGGCAGAACGGAACATGCAGGGAAGGCTATGTGGCAGGGCCACATAGTAAGACGCGGGTCTAACCCGTGACATTTATAGCCTTTTTAGTAGGAAATGGATACACGATAGGAGGCTATATTATATATAGTATATTACTAGGCCTTAGCCTATTATAGTATCCTCTTCCTTATCCCAATAATAGCTATTGTAATATTACTATTACTATTAATATAGGGTGAAATAGGCCTAAATTAATATTTATATATCTCTAAGGCTTTATAGTTATATACTAAATCTAATAGTTCTTATATAGTCTTAGCGTATCTAGCCTATTTTACTAAAATCTTTACTCTAGATCCTCTTTTTATCCTATATACTCTATAGTGGAGAATCTCTTTTACCTAATACTCTAGTTTACTATTAACTAGTAAGAGAGATAGCTATAAATTATTAATAATTTATAATAGTAATAGATATACAGTAGTAGGCTATATTAAATCTATATAGAATATTAGATATATCTAGTAGATATATTTAGTTATATTATATATAGTAAAAGTATCTCTTAAATAGTATATTTTATATATAACTAATCTAATTTCTTTAATTTATATTAAGATTAAATATTAGGGATTATTAAAGTCACCCCCCCCCCTGCCTGATTTCTGCCTGAATCTCTTCTGCCATTTTTTCTGCCACCCCCATTTCCCCGTTTCTGCTACTTTAGTCTATCTAGTCTACCATTTTGATTTACATACATAACTACACCATTTTAACGAGCTTAAATCACACTGTATTCGCTATAGAAATTACGCCGAATCCTCTATGCTCTCCTCGCTCTCTCTGCTTTTAGTCATCTTGCCAGTCGATGTCTCTCGCGCTTTCCAGAAGAGCTCGGATCATTTTCTTACTTCCAACTTAAATGGCATGGAAAAAAGGGGTGCGAGATCTATCATCTGTCGTGTTGGGATTTCCTCGATTTTGCTTTAGCACCCGATTTGGCAGAATGATTATGTGAAAGCGAGCTGAATCTGTACAGACTAGTATGCATGGGGACGAATAAGAACTACCGGAATCATCAGCGAAATGATTGATTAAAGAGGAAAGACTACTCCGTAAACCAAATGGAAAAGGGGCATGTTGAGCTGTCCCATGGCGGTGTAGAGTGGTTACCACAGATTACATACAATTCCGTAAGGAAATTGGGTGGACCACGGACCAATCCGAAGTCACTGTAACAATCCCTCCACTTTTCCACGGCATCTCAGTAAAGCTAATCGTTCTCCCCAGTGTTGATCCTCTTTGCTCCGGCTCGAACAGACTAGAATTTCCCATCTCCGACTGCCCTGAATGGGAAGAGACCGGTGTTTCCCAAACAAAATTTCATGCCTCAATTAGAAACGGTGCAGCTGCGCATCATTTACGTCAACACGCGTCTAATCGCCTAACTAGATAGGGATAGCGCATCCCCACGATGTGGCAACTGAGCCCTGTCCGCTGAAGAACACGATCAAAGCCTCGATAGATGCCCACGCACCCATACCGGAAAGGGCGAGACCGCCCAGAAAGTAGATAGTGCTGGCAGTGTTGACTGGCCACCGATTGAAGTATCCACGAACCCATCTCTTCCAGCCGCTGTCATGTCTCGTGGTGACGCGAGTGGTTGGATCGAAACCCTCGCCAGGAAGCTTCGCACCGAGCTGGCAATTGAAGCCAATGTTCAAGAGGGCCGGGAATGTGTAGGTAAAGTTGAGGATGAGCAGAGCTCCGACGAGGCCGGAGACACCACCCAGGTTTGGAACGGAGGCGGCAACAATGAAGGCGATGATCCAGTAGAGGGGACCCAAGGCATACCAAATCCAACGGCCCTTTTTAGTGGTAATTGGGGGGAACTTGAAGACTTCTTGGAACACCTCGATGTAGATGGTCTTCATACCGATATTGAAGTACATGACTAGGAGGAGAGTTTTAGCGGGATGAGAATATTCCAATGCTTAAAACAGATACTTACCACATGCAATGCCACCTGTCAATAGGGCAAAGACGTTGCCAACCGTCTGCAATGATAGAGGTTGAACTGCAGTTGTGATGACCTGGGCAGAGTATTGACCGTAGAAAGAGTAAACCTTCACGGGGACGACCATTAGTGAGCTTATAATTTTCGCATAGCGGTAGGTGAGGTCAACTTACAAAGACACCGAAGAAGATGTACACGACACAGATAAAGATCTGGGCACATAGAAGTCCCTTCCAGAAGTCCATCGGGTGTCGCATTTCAGCCATAAAAGCCACGAAGAGCAGAGCACCGCCCCAGCTGTCTGATGTCGAGGATTAGAGAGACGTAAAGGAGGTTTAAAAGATGAACAAGTCGGGAGTCACATACAAACCATCTGGTTGATTCCGTTCAACTGTCCAGCAAATCCAACTGCTGCAGGCTGATATTGCGACGGGGGAGGTCCAACAAACTTCACAATGGGTTCAATATCATGGATGCGCGTGCCCTGAGTGGTAGCTGGGTAATAAACTGGGTACTTGGCAGCGGCAACCATGCTTTTACAATATTAGCGTCACACATGAGATATTGAATTGCCACAGTACTCACACAATGAGGAAGCTGACGATATTGAGCCAAACTGACAGGTTGGCCAGCCAGCCGACATGCTGCAAGCCACGAATTAAGCCAGCAATGATACCAAAGGCGGTGAAGATCACGAGGCAGACAATATAGCACACTGATCCGTTCGACAGCTGAGCGATGATCGTTCCACTTCCCAGAATGAGCACAGCAACGGTCATGAATTGCTGGAATGCTTGCGTGACGTTGATGAAGTGGCGTGATTTCTTCCCAAAGATACGGAAGAAAGGGTCGCCGTAACTCAAGATGGGGTATTGAGAAGAATCAAGGTGCACGTAAACTTTCCACAAGATCCAACCACTAACGCCAGCGGCGATAGAGAAGATGACATAGAGAGCAACTCCCGGGCCATAACCGACAGTTGAAAACGCGTATCTGGATTTATGTTAGTATCTGTCGGGTTCAACCGATCCCAAATGACTTGATAGAAGAGACTCGAACGCACGGAGTAGATCCCCAACCGAGGATATCGGTTGTGATCAGGAAGAAGATGGTTCCCCAGCTGGCTGTCTTCAAAGCCCTGGCTGCAGTCTTCCACTCTTCTTCTGTCACGGCTGCTTCACCGTGCTGAATGCTGGTTGAATTCTTCTGCTCAACCCCTGTCTCCCTGGCCTGTTGAAGAACGTTGAGAGCCCTTTCTCGCTCTTTCTTCTCTTCATGATGATGGCCATGTGAGAATCGCCCCTTCAGGATGGTGGCCACTGTACGCGGACCGCGCTTCTCAACGTACTGGCGGTTTCGTTCCACTTCATCAGCACGCTCGAGCTTAGCCCAATATTCATATTCCTCGAAGGAGACCGTATCATCTACTCGAGCTTCCAGACCCCAGGTACGCTCCATGATCTCGGGCTTGGTCAAATCATCTTCCGTCGCCGGATTGGCGCGAGGATCGGCAATTGGCTCAATGGCCAGACTCCCTGCGGTCGCCATGATAACACAACTTGTACTTCTGGAGGCAAATTCCTTGGGAAGTGAGAGAAAGGGGAGCTGATTTCAATGGGGTTGAAATGCGAAATCCATCTGAGAGCAAGATCGATCGAGGGGCGAGACGCATATAAAGCTTTCGATGACAAAAAGTGCAGTGCTCGGCGTTTCGCTTAACAGAACCAAAGATAACAATGGTTGGACGGTTGCCGGAACTCCGATGGCGTCCGTGATGGCTGAGTCGCGCAATGTACGGAGTACTGTCCATAGGCGCACGATACACTGTACTAATTGTGGTTAGTGGAGGGCAGGTGGGGGGTCCATGGCTGGGGAAATAAGCTTTGGCACTATCCACCCACGTGGAACAAGCTTCCACATGAACTGGGGGCAAAACCAGGGGCTTCCATGTTCACTATGTGACTATCGGGGCCAAAGTAGCCAATAATTTGTAAATAAGCGGATATACCCGGCTGTACTCTATTGTTGGGTGGCTATCAGAGGTCCGGAGATAGGATAGTTTCTACGGACAAAGTTAAAAACTAGATCAACACCCAATTTCAACCAAACTCTAATCCAGAATAGGAATGTGTTAAGCGGTCCAACCTGCTCAGTCTCGAGAGCAGTAGTAGTCTTGTACTTGTCATATGTCTGAATTATTAACGGGGGTTCCCTGTCCCAGTTAAACCCGCGTAATATCAGTAGTATCCACTGTCAACCACCGTCTTTCGCTCTTATAGCCAATTCCCCAATTTCACATACCCCGGATAACTTCACATAATGTAACCAGTGTCAAGCACCATCTGGCCTTCCAAGGCATATGGCGTGCGCAAAGCTTTGTGGCGGCGGGGACTGGTGTAGGTTTTTTTCCCTCGTGAGATGTTATCCTAAATTATGGGGAAAGAAAGCCAAAGTAAAAAAAAAAAAAAAGACGAATTAAATGAATTCCGCCCTTTTACAAACAAAATCCGGTCAGCCAAAAGATACTGTTGTAGTGTCTACGGAGTGCACCGAGGGGTCGAAGATAAGCCAGCCAGATGAGCTATGGCAGGCGGAAGGGGGCATGCTGGAGTGGTCTGACGATGAAAGGCTTGAACCAAATCGGCTCCAACCCACTTCACTTACACACGATGCAGGCTTCTCGAAGACTCAGCACGTGACGTGCTGACCCAGTTTCGCCTGGGGACCTGGCCAATCACAACCAGCCGAAATGCCTCAGTGGCAAGGACGATTAACCACATTCCCCTTTAGAACTAGTTAGCTAATCCTAGTGCGCGAATAAGATTAAGCATCGTTTCATTCTCTATCTTGACGGACTGGCCATTTTCAGCTGCTTCTGGTAGCGCAGGCCATTATTGTTTGGCTACTCCTCCTTGAGAGCAGTTACATCTCGCCCTCCAAACATGGCTTACAGCTGATAATTACTAAATCTTCCCATGGCGACGCAATAGACGGACGATTAGCCAAGAGACGAGCCGCCGTCAACGAAACTCTGATTGGTTTGCAAGTGAGCGAGGAGTGTGCAAATGACAGTCCCTCCATGACACGCTTCCTACCGCATTTCCTTCGGCATTGCTTCGTCGGTCCTTATCGCCTTTTCGGCTTAGTTCTTAGTGGAGCCGTGGCCACCTTCCTATTTCTGACGCGGCGGCCCTCGTGGCATTTTTCATGTGTCAATTAAATCAAGGGCAGGAGAGATTCGGGTCTCAAGTTCTCAACTCTACGAGTCCCAGAAACGATTAGCCGACTTCCGAAGAAGGGGACTTCGTTTTCTCCTTCAAGGGTTCAATCCTTTTCTTTGACCATCTCTTCCGCCGGGCTGTATTGACTCTGGAGTCGATAACTCATTATACCGAAAGCTCGCTGTCCATGTGCTGGATCTCGGAATAACGTGTAACATAGCGGACATACAGTATAAATAGAATCAATCGGTACCAACTAAAAAGACGAGAAGAATCCATTGATTACTATGGATAGACTTCCGCAAAGCCCACAAATGGGCCCGAGGTCCGGTGTAAGGGTTTTCCCTCGGTTTACCTTACATGTGCGCGCTACTATATAT
The DNA here is from genome assembly GCA_023626575.1 of Penicillium sp. PF1803. NCBI lineage: Eukaryota > Fungi > Ascomycota > Eurotiomycetes > Eurotiales > Aspergillaceae > Penicillium > Penicillium sp. PF1803. Next base: position 5,602 of record JAMAGZ010000318.1, read on the forward strand.
ATTGGTTCCAGACATTTCAACTTAACGGTTGACATAGTGATCTTTTTGACTCAATGTGATGATCTCGTGACCTGGAAGGGATCCCGTTACATCCGGGCCCAAAGCCCAACCAGCAGTGGGCTATCTATGGGCCTGACCACCCAGGGCCCAACCAAGCCCACGGCCCATGGGGGGCCCATAAGGCCCCCAATAAAGCCCAATTCTATGCAACTACTGTCTTGGCGCTCGTAAATCCCCTGATTAATGCCTGTTTTTACGCATATTTTCTACCATATATGTACGAAAAGTTGACATTGTGCCGTGAAAAAGTCTACATTCGCCCGCTGTCATTGGCTCCTGCCTCACCGCGTGCGGGAAGGACCCACCCGGTTTACCCCATCAAAAATTTGCTCTCCCTGCGCTCCGTCTGCGTTCTGCCACCGCTTTCGGGTAGACCCACCCATTTCACCCCATCAAAATCTTCCAATCCTCCTTTCTCAAGCACCTCACATACACCTCACAGACACCTCACGGATCCGGTTTCATGCTATCATTATGTGAGTGTTATGTGCCTGGCTTCTGTTCATGTCGTAGCCTACCTATTTCGTGCTTCGTGCTTAAAAGTTAGTGCTCTAGTTCCTCTTCTATACTATCTATGTATACTTCAAGGTCATGAACCTAGTCTCGAAGTGACTTAATCTTATCTAATCCCTCCTAGCATAATCGTGCCTATTTAGCGGAGGGAGCGCTGTTTCTCGCGATCGATTTAGTAAGGAGTGACTTAATAACTAGAGATATCTCCTTGCTGGTCTCTTTTACCTTCTCGAAGTCGGTTTTTGCTATATTATTTTATTATAGCCTATAGATGTATAGTTAATATATATATTAGTCTAAATAGTTAATATTTTTAAACGTTCTTCGGCTACCGCTATATATACCTTCTATATTTATTCTACCGCTTTACCTTATTATTTCTTTATACCGCTATCTCTACCTATACTAGTAGCTAATAGATTTAAAGCTCTATTTTTATTTAATTAATATTAGGCTATAGTAGGTTAATAAAGTATTAATTAAGTGATTAATTAATTAATTAATTAACTAATTACTTAATAATATCTAGACCTTACTATTATTTATCTCTACTATCTTTCCCTTTTCCTTCGCACGTCTCTACCTTTATACTAGTTTCTTCTTATTATCCGGTTCTAACTATAATTATTTAACCCTAATCGACGCTTCTTAGTATACCTCTTTAAACCGCTACTATATACTTCGCCGCCTATCCTTACTACTAGATTATAGTTCCTTTAGCTATTCTAGAAGATTACTAGATATATAAATTAGTATCTTTCTCTATTAGTTTCTTATTAATTCTACTATATTTAGGATAACTTACTTTATAGTAGGTACTATACCTACTAGAGTAGTATTCATATTTCTTCTGATAACTACTTAATATAAATATATATAGTAGTATCTCTATATCCTTAGCTTTAATAAAGGCTTTCTACCTTATAAAGCATCGAATATAAAGCTTTTCGTATCTACCTAAGGGCGTTTATAACTGTACGATTAAAGACTATTATAATAGCGTTAGCGATAGTTATAATAACTATATATATATACTAATAAACGCGCTAGAGGATAGCCCTAACTATACGCTCTCTATCCCTAGGATTTTCGGGTTCCCTCTATCTAGGATTATATTTAGGACTTCTTCTATTATTAATATTTAATTCCGGGTAAGTTTAATATGATTTTTAAAGAGCCGGATAACCCTATCGTATAACGTTCTCGGTAGTAGCTCTATAGCGAGATATATATAGTTTCGTGATACGGACAGAGGCTATAAGTCTAAGCTTAGACCCTTATAGGATATCACTTCCGCCTAGTAGAATAGTTACTCCGGTCCTCGCTCTAATCCTTAGTATTAGCTAACTACTAGCTTACTATATAGGTTAGTTAGTTAATTAATTTACTATATAGGTTAGTTAGTTAATTAATTAACTATATAGGCCGCTTTATAATTCCTCCTTAGCTTATAGGCTATATTATCTATTAATTCCGTAGCTAATATTACTACCTTAGCCTATACGCCGCTATATATAAAATAATCTATCTATACTATATATCTATTTTTTACTTAATCTATCTAGGAAATATATAGAGTAGTAGTCTTATCCTTCTATAGTATTTATATATCTTATTAATACCTTCTTTATTACTTTACTATTCTTAACTTAATACCTTCGCTTTTATACTATATTCGTTATAAGATAACTATTCCCTTATCTAAAATAGCGCTAAAGTGCCCGCTATATAAGCTAGCTATTTCTTATAGAGAGCCTAAGTTTCTAGGTACCTATCGCTTTTACTATATATACTCTAAATCTTTAGCCGTTAGTAGGAGGGCTACGAAGTACGCTAGTAGATACTCTCTATTAGCGCCTATCTCTCTATAAGCCTTATCTACTCCTTTACTATTATAGACCTATATAGTGGTTCCTTCGCCTTCTATTTTACCCGCTTCTTCTTTTTATTTACGGTATAAGAATATTATTCCTTTAATTCTATCCTAACTAAGGTTTCCTATTTAATATACCCTATATATTTAGGCTATCGATAGTAGTGATTCTCTATTTATTAGTAGGTATAACTCTTTCTTTTATCTTACGTAAGGCTAATATTATTAAATAGTGATTATTTCTATTAATCCTATAGTATTTAATTTACTACTATATCTTATATTACGCGATATTTACTATATATATAAATAATAGTACCTACTACTATTATCCCCTTTATTAAAGATCTAGGGCTTCTACCTAATATTACTTCGCTTTCCCTTATATTAATACTAAATTAACGTGCCTAGAGGCCTCTAATCTCTCTTAAGCCCTTATTAACGCCTACCCTAGTTCCTAGTATTACTCTAGTCCTAACTATATAATATATAATTAAGACTTACTTAGGGTATAGAGTACGGAGGAGGGCCTCTTCCCTTAGTGATTATTATCACTTATACCGTAAGGTAAGACGTGATAGATAGCTCGCTATCCCGCGAGGCTAGAAATCCTTAATTACCTATCTTAAGCCTTTAGATTTTAGCTATATAGATCGCGTTTATCCTAAGTATAGGGCTCTTTTCTAGGAGGCTAAGTTAGTATACTCTAGATCTTAACTAATATAGTAGAGATATTATAAGCTAGGTAATATTCCTACGTGTAATATTCCTAAACCTCCGCTATTACTTACTTATTAGCTTAGTTCTAATACTAATTAATTAAAGCTTTTTCGAAAGTAGATTCGTGTGCTTAATAGCGCGTTAGCGTATACTTCTATTAGGGGATAGCCTAATCCGCGCCTTCGTTCTTATAAATATCTATATATCTTCTAGTTACTTAGTTCGATTTACTATATAATCAGGCTAATAGATAGTTCCGCCCCTTTATATATATAGTTATACTTCCTTAATACTATAACCGTAAACGCTCTTCGCTTAGAAAGCTAGCCTTTACTTAAGGCCTATCTAATAATTCTTACGAAGCTTAATACTCTCTTACGAGATATTAATCCTTACTACTATTAGTTTTACTAAGTATAAGAGATTCTCCTAAAGTAAGATACTTCTAATCTATTTAGTGATATCCGTCTTACTCCCTAGGTATATATTATCGCTATTTTTATATCTACTATTATTCTAATCTATATTCTTAGTTATATTTAGTAGAAAACTACCTTACCGGTAAGATATATACTCTACTAACTCTAGATAAGTAGGTAGCTACGTTTATCTTATATAAGTATAAGAAGCTCGGTTACCGCGATATTTAGATATATCTCCGTTAAGCGCTAACGAGTAACTCGCGTTATTCTTAGATATTAAATAACATAAACTAGCTCCCCTCCTATATAGATAATTCTTTACTAATAGAGTCTATATAGACTATACCTATTAATAATTAAGCTCTTCTTAATATACCTAATAATACCGAGGACTCTACTTTATTATTTTTTACTACCCCTAACGCTATAGATAAGTAACCTCGCTACCTCTCCTATATTTATCTAGAGTATGTCCTCTACCTTCCCCTTATATATCCTCTCTTCTACTTAAGTAGGGGGGAAGGCTATTATTACTATATTATCCTTAGTAGTATTACCCTATAAGGGAAACCGCGTACTAAGGATAATATTACTCTATTAATATTCTATTAGTAGCTACTCTATATACACCTAACTAATATTAACTTTAATACTCTATATTAAAGAGGTCTCTTATTTTAGTAATAGGTTATTAATACATAGCTTATTAATAAATCCTATAAGATAGAGTATTATTAGTTTAATTAAAAGAAGATTTATACTAATCTTTACTCTAATCTTCTTTAGGCTATAGTAGAGGGTATTAAACCGGACTAGACTAGCCGTTAGTTTATTCTCCCTTCTAATATAAAGGGAAGCCCTCGCTATATATATTAGCGCTACTTAGACTCTATAGCTATTATTTATATTTTTAAGAATCCGGATCTTTTCCCTATCTTTACCTATAATCCCTATTAGAAGGAGATTATTAATAAGCTTCTCTATAATCGCTATAGCGTTCTAATTTAAATATAGAAGGATCACCTAGACTTAGTTATACGTATATTCTATATAAAGTTAAAGGCCTTTATTAATAAGCTTACTAAGCCTAAAGGCGTCCTTAGGCTTACTATTACGTTTATATATATAATTAAATACTAAAAGCGCGGTATATTATACGCTTATATTCTTATTTAGCTTAAGGATAAGTATTACCTTAATACCCTAAATAGGGTTAACGAGATAATCTATATAGAGTTACTAGACCTCTCTCTCCTAAGTGCTAATACATAAGATAATTAGAAGTTACTTAAGATTATTAAAACGAACCTTATATATAAACTATATAGTAAGGTTAACCTAGATACTCCTTATATAGTCTAGAAAGGTCTTTAGAAGATCTATTCTCGCGGGTTTCTAAAGAAATTTATAGATAATACTATTATCACTAATAGCTATCCTCTTTACTACTATCGCGATATTACTCGCTTTAATATCCCTTATCCGTCTCGAAAGGGTAAGCTTCTCTCTATTAGTAACGAATAGGTTATTCTATATAACCCCTACCTAGCTCTTAGATATAAAGCTTATATTAATATAGAAGTATATAAGATCCTATTTTCTATAGATACTTATATAGATACTTATATAAGTATCTATAGAAGGGCTCTAATCGCGCGACTACTAAGTTCGAGGCTAATAAGATTAAGTATTATATTAATAATTAATATATTAGTTCTACTAAAGCTTACTAGCGTCTTTTTAAATTTCCTATAAGTAATATTTCTCTCTCTATAACTACGCTAGTAATCTATCTACTAAATAAGGTATATATTACTAAAATTCTACTCTCCCTTTTCTTTTAGGCTAACCTAAGATTAGTAAAATATAGTTTATAATCCTACTTTAATAACTATTTAGCTATAGGACTCTCTTTAGTCTTTATATTTATCTACCTTAGTTTAATTCTTCGCCTATTACGCTAAGTATAAGTAGCGTCTTAATTTTACTTATTAGGATATACCTTAATACTTAGTCTAGGAACGTAAATAATAGTAATAACGTAAGAATACTTCCTCGCGTATTAGCTAGCTTTACCTAATTAACCCTTCTTAGGGTAAGGTTTTCTACCTATATACCCTCTTAGGTATTATTAAGGGCCTAATCTCTTATAAGGATATATATTCTATATAATTACTCCTAGGTAACTATCTTCCTCCTAAATCCTACTACGAATATATCCTTATATAAACCGAAGAGACTCCTAATAGTTCTATTAAGGTGATATATATTATTTATTAGACGTTTTAGGAGGTATATTACGCACGTTATTTATTTCTAATCGCGAGAATAAGTGGTAGGTCTATTTCTAGGAGGCTATTTCTCTATAGACTAGCTACTATCTATATAAGATATTTATTTCTCTTTTATTATTTAGCGAGGTTACTAATAGCTCTACTTTATAGGAAGAGTTTAAGGGAAGTATATATAATAATCTTCTACGCTAAATTACTTCCTTTACACTTTAGTATCCTAAGGATTTATTAGATTCCTATCTTAACTATAGCCTTTAGTTAATTAGTAAGGATCTAATCGCTACTAATAAAACCTTAGCTTTATATAAACTACCGAATATTTAACACGAATAGGCTCCCCGCGAGGTAAATCTACTTCTAGCCTCTAAGATATATAACCTTATCGCTTAGGAGAAGGTCGCTAATAAGCTAGAGAGTTCTCTAAATAATAACTAGCGTACGTTCTATAACTTATTCTTTACCCGTCGCTAAGACTATCCTTATAATTATCACTTTTTCTTAAATAGTACTAGTAGTACTAAAAATATATTCCTATACTATATAATTATAGTACGTATCCGTAGTTAAGGTAGTATTATAGTATATATAGCTTCGACTAGGATTACTATATTATTACTTCCTAGTAGCTAAACTACTTATAAGCGTTTCTATCTTCTACTTACTCCTCTTAAAGATAATTATAGCTTTATAAAGAAGAATAGTTAGGTAGCTTCTCTATTCGATATTATTAACCTAATTATCTAGGATAAAACTATAATAACGTATTAGATATATTTTAATATCGTGAATTAGAATCTCTAATTTCTACGTAAGAAGATCTACCCTAGCTTATAAAGGGGTTAAGCTGACTACGTAGGTTTAAAGGTTTTTACCCTTAGACTAAAAGGTTAATTTAAATTAAATACTTAGTGCATTCAATCACCTACGCCCTTATATAGTAACATCTGTCCGGCCGCTCGTAGAATATTTAGTGGTTTTTATAAGGCAAAGCCTTATAAGGAAGGATAGGACCTAGCCTATAATATAGCTAGGATTAACCCTTTAGCGGTATCCCTATTATTCTCGGTAGTAACTTTTAATAATACTTACCTATTATTCCGCGTAGGAGCCGCGCTAATATTATCGGGGTAAGCCTATAACACTCTAAGATATAGTCTATATTAACTATCTTTACTCTTTATAAAAATATACGTCTTAATACTATAATAAGCACTAGAAAGGCCCTTACGTCTTAGCTATATATTATATTATACTATAAAGAGTATTTCGGTTCTATTCCTCTCCTAGGTTATATCTCGCGAACGTATAGTCTCTCCTACTTTCTTAATTATATATACCTACCTACCCTTCTCTAGGCTACTATTTAAGATCTAATATTTTTCTTTACGCGTGTAATACTAACCCCTTAGAATAATGCTATACATAAGCTAAATAATATAATACTTAACTAATTTCCTAGTAAAGCTTATACTCTATTTACGTCTGATTCTATTCCGCTAATAAATAAGGGAGATATAATCTCTAAAACTATAGAGATTACTCCGGAGTTCCTTAACTTACTTAATAGAAGTAGCCTACCGCTTACTTAGCTACGGATTAAGGTCAGCGCTCCTATAATAGTTCTTCGTAATATCTATCTTATAGAAGGTCTCTATAATAGGACTTGATATATAGTAATTACTTTTAATAAGGGCTATATTAAGGTTCGTCTTACTAACTAGAAGTAAGCTTATAATCTTATACGCCTAATTTTTCCTTACACGCTTACGTTAAACCGCTTAGAACTACTATTTAAGCTCTACTACTACTAATTCCCTATCCGTCTAGTATTTACGATAATAATTAATAAGTTATAGGGTTAATCCCTTAACTTTATAGGTATTAACTTACGGAGTTAGGTTTTCTCCTATAGCTAACTATACGTAGCGTTCTTACGCACTACGAATACTAATAATATCTATATACTACTCTTAGAGGATAACTTACGCGATATGGTAGATAACATTATCTATCTAGAGGTACTCTAGGCCTTCCTATAACTAGAGTTCTATTTATTATCTAGAACTTTAGAGATACCGAGCTCCGATAACTTAGACTCTACTATAGATTCCGATAGTGAAATTTATTTCCCTTAGTGTTATATTCGCTTATAATTATTAATCTCCTAAAATCTTACTCTATTATCTTCCTCCTTTACCTAAGTACCGCCGTAGCCTAGATATAGCCTACTACGCGATTTTCCTTATTAATTTCTAACGACTATAGCCTAAGTACGGCCTACTACGCGATTTTCCCTATTAATTTCTAATAACTATAGCCTAAGTGCGGCTTACTATATAATTTTCCCTATTAATTTCTAACGACTATAGCCTAACTACGGCCTACTACGTGATTTTCCCTATTAATTTCTGTTAACTATAGCCTAAGTATAGCCTACTATATAATTTTCCCTTTTAATTTCTGAGGATAGCGGCCTATAAACTATCTAATATACGATATTCCCTATTATAACCGCTAATAATTAGCTTATTACCTATTACGTTCTTAATTAGATAATATTATATAGTACTAATATAATCTATTCTTCTTCTTCTAAATTTCTATATACTATATGTCAACATATATGCATGGCCCGTCGGGTATGCATAAATATTATGGTTGGTTGGAACAGCACACTCCGGATCCACTT
>JAMAGZ010000319.1:0-14001 GCA_023626575.1 Penicillium sp. PF1803
GGCCCCACCCACTACAACCCACACACACCAACCCACCCCCCCCCGAATAACCCCGTTTTTGAAAAAAAAAAAAAAAAAAAAAAAAAAAAAAAAAAACAAACAGAACAGACTTAGTCCGGCTGTCACATATCTTGTGGAGTCATGCTCTGCTGTGGAAATCATCCTTGGTTGACTGACAGAAGAGAAGGAAAAAATAGCTGGTACAAATGCAAACAAAACAATCAAGCAAGGGCTTGGCCAATACCGACACTGAGAGTGCCCAGCTGGCGCCAGCAGCAGCTCTAATACAGTCAAATCTGCCATAATCGGACCTCGTATGCTTCCGATCACAGCATATCGCCGACGATTGATCAAAAATCGTACGGAAATCTATGATCTTCTTGTTTCCCATGCATCATCCGCCAGAATGTTTTGATGACCGATAGAGATGACATCCACAGTGGTAAGCAGTAAGGATTCAGTCAAAGGACTTTCCTTTTCGGTAGCCAGACTGAGCGCCAGGCGAGCTGCGTTCTTGATCTGCCTTCCATTGAGTGGCTGCTCTGCGAGTCTGTGATAGTCGATGTTCGGAGATACATGAGTAGGAAGTATCTCAATTTGGCTCTTCCATATTTGCATTCTCGCGTCAGGGTCAAGCGCTTCATAGCGAAGGGCGACTGTGATACGACTTTCGAATGCTGGATCAATTGTTCGAACCCGATTTGTAGTGAGAAACAATATACCAGGATGGTACTCGAGAATGCGGAGCATGACACAGACCATCGCATTGCGGATCAGGTCAGATGTACTACGGGTCTCCAAGAAGACGTCTGCCTCATCTAGCACAGCCAGTGCATCCCATTCTGCAAAAAGTTCAAGAACATCGGACAATCTTCGCTCTAGATCCTCCGGTGTCACGCCGAGCTCACCCATGGTGACGTAGTACAATGGCCGATGGAGGACCTCTGCAATGGCCTCAGCCGTCAAAGTCTTTCCAACGCCAGGAGGACCGTGGAGGAGAAAAATTTGCCCGCCTTGTTTCCCTCCAATAACATCAGGTGCTTGAAGGGCTCCTCCGTGGCGAACGACAGCGCGGATAAGGTCCTTCCGCTCTTGCTTAAGTACCAAGTGATCGAAAGCTTGATCCTGAAAGTTGATTGGCGAGAGGCCGTCAACTAGAACATGACCCCAAGCCTTAGTGGTGAAACTAAAACCGACAAGCGCGGGCCAACAAAAGATGACAAATTCCTGAGGTACAGAGTCCCATAACACCAGCTGTTCTGTCTCAAGAGTGTCGAACCGGGAGCGTTTTGAGAGCCATTGCCTGTAACGCCCAGCAAGCTGTATGATAGACAAAGTAGCCTCGTCGACGCCTTGGCATGGGTAGTGTCCCAGTGATGAGCCTCGAGCCACGTCGATCATAACGCGACCTCCTATAAGGGAGAGAGAGCTATTGGTAGCCTGTGCCATCCCAGGAGTATCTCGTCTGGATCGAGTTGTATGAACGTAGAAGGTATTGGCTCCATAGTTAAGGTACTTCGCCCCACCAAGGCCATGACTGACGGCTCGTTCACCGCGCGCTTGAAATATCTGTCGTTCACTCTCAGTAACAGGTTGATAACTGAATTCAGCCAGGCTGCGAACACGGACGCCGCTCCAAGCAGATAGAACTTCCGAGAAGCTGGCCACGGAGAAGTGCTCGCCCACTAGAACCACGGCTTCCATAGTGACGTGAAAGTGTTTCTGGGATCCAAAGAGTGTACGGCGTTCTTCATAGAATGAGTCTGTCACACGATATACGCAGGGAACAGAGCCAGAAATTGTCGTAGATTTGATGGGGATGTCTGGCTTGAAAAGCTCCCCCAATCCATCAAAGTTAATCATTCCACCTGCAATCAACTGTTGGGCAGCTTGGATGTTCTCCTTGAACATCAATTCAAGTCGAGAGATCAGCTCAGCGAGCCCATCAATTTGAATGGTTTCTAATTCAGCACCCGGATGGAATCCCAAACCGGAGAGTAAGCCCAGGGTGTGACGACGCCAGTATTCGAGGAATTCATGGGTCTGGGACAGCAAGCCAGAATTGTAACGCTCTATCGCATACTGCAGGCATCTTAAACGCCCAAGTATCTGGAAGAGCTTATCGGCGGTAAACTTGCGAGATTGAAGAGCTCCAACATATTGAGTTACCACGTTGCGAAGAGAAATAGTCCCATTCTTATCTTCCAGCCTGGGAAATTCGAATTCGATGGTCTCTGGGTGATTTCCATTCCACGCGAAGACGGTCACGTTGTTGCTTTTGTAATCATTTTGCTCCAATTCCTGGCCTGCATGGAGACCTTTGGAAGCAAGAGCAGACGGTATGATTGGGGCAGAAGAAGAATGAGAAGCCGAGTGTGGTGGCAGAGGAGGCGGCGGTGGTGGAACAGGCTTAGAGGACTGCCCAAAGGCGCTCGTTTTCAATGCTGGCAAGTGGAAACTGGGTTTGGCTTTTTCAGATTTTTTGATGAAAAATTGTCAAGCCACGGGAAAAGTTGTCTTTTCATATATAGGCACGAATTGATTTTCGAGTTTCGCAGCTATAGCCAGCTTCCTGATTCAACAATCGGAGGTTTACCTTGTTTTGTCAATGCTCAAGTGCCTAGTCGATATAACTAAGGTGTAGCGTTAGGCACTCGAATAGATTACACTATGGATGAAGAACTCTATTTCAAGGCTACCATTACCTATCCATTGAGATACCGGAAAGCTCACTAAGCTCCTATGCAGAAGTTACCCCAGTGTCCACGCCATGCAGGGGCATGCAGGCTTGTCATCCGGGAGTGGAGATACCGGGAATTCGGACCTTCTTTATTCTCCAAATCCCCGTAGTAGAACAGGCTTACAAATCAAGGATTTTAGAATCAAGTATCGAGGGAAATGAAGGCTAGGTCGTTCAAGAATGCTTGGATATTTCTTTTTAAGACACGGATGAAATGCATGAAAGGCGCAACGCTCAGCAATGAGCAACCCTTGTGTATCTAGCCAACATTGCAGAGCCCTTTTACTTCATGCCATGATCTCTTCAAACCACCGATGCAAGAATAGAAAAATAGAACAGCCTTTACACCTCTTAGGAGAACAAAGCCACTATTTCTCATTCACCGACTGCCTGATTGAGCGCATTCACCCGGTAGCTCTCATTGCGCTCCACCAACTGCACATGAGTTCCCTGATCAACACAGCGTCCATTTTCAATCAAAAAGATGACGTCTGCCCGGCGAATAGTATACAGCCGATGTGCAATAGCGATGACAGTCATATTTTTCGTTGCCTTCTTTAAATCGTCTTGCAGCAACCGCTCTGACTCTGCATCTAGGGCACTCGTCGACTCGTCCAACAGCAAAAGCTTCGGCTTTCGGACGAGTGCCCGTGCAATCGCCAACCTCTGTTTCTGACCACCAGACAGTCGGCCGCCGTTAGGTCCACATTGCGAATCGTATCCGTCAGGCAACTGCATAGTTGTGTCGTGAATGTTGGCCAGCCTGCATGCTTCTTCAAGCTCCTCATGGGACACTGACTGAGCTGGTCGCGCGCCGAGGGTCAAGTTGAAGCGGATTGTTCCCTCAAACATGACACTCTGTTGTGGAACGTATGCGATCTCATGTCGGAACGAGTTGCCTCCATACGCGATGTTACGCCTACCAATTTAAACCATGCCTGACTCTGGATTATACAAGCGCTCCACGAGTGAGATGATGGTTGACTTGCCGGCACCGCTGGGCCCAACCAACGTGGCGAATTGTCCACTGTGGACGTTTAGATCCAGGCCGTGCAAATTTCGGGTCCTTGGCCGTGCTGGGTAGGAAAAGGTAACTTGTTTAAAAACAGCACTAACACCATCGTCAATCGACTGTGTCTTCTCACTTGACTCGGAAGTGGCTTCAATATCCCTCATCGGTGTGAGAGCAGACGAGAGCTTCCTGAAAGAGCCGAGATCAAGCACATCTAACAAGCGACGCGTAGCTTGAAACGCACGCGAGACATCTGGCGCTAAAGCAAAGGTCTGTCCCCATAGCTGGGAGCTCACTAGCAAGGCGAGTTGAACAATGAAGAACTGAGTTTGAGTGTATTCGCCGGCGATGATGTGGGTTGAGCCCCACCAGTAGGCAAGCGCATAGAGGAAGTTACTCAGTCCATAACCGACTGCTAGCCAGAGGTTTGCCCAGGCACTCTGTTTAATGATCTGACTCATGGGAGCTTGCAATGAGCGACGGTATGTACCGATAATCTCATGCTCTAGGGACAAAGACATCAAAGTTTTGATCGAATTAATAGCCTCAACGACGATTGCATTGGAGTTTGCAAAAGCCTTCAGATGCTGCTCCTCGAAGCTGGTCAACGTAATAAGGCGCATGTACCCTGCACATAACAGTAGTGGTACAACCGAAAGACACACAATTGCGATTTTCCAAGCAATGATGTGTGTCATGGTGATGGTTGCGATGAGACTGACAAAAATGGAGAGGATTGTACAGACAACCGAACCAGTGAGACCCCCCAGTGCCGTACTATCCTTGGTGATTAAATCAAGCAGAAGAGAAGAATTGCGGTGCTCCTCCTCATGCCAGGCCATATCCTGCTCCAGAATTGACCGCAGCGTGAGAACGCGCACCTTGTAAATGATCTGCTCGGCGACGCAGCCGAAAAGAGACCAACTGAGGAAATTTGCCATAAATTCAATGATGGCCAACATGAAAAAGAGCAATCCGAAGAGCTCACCCGCATGACGAATTGAACTCGGTTGCTCGCAGTAGCTGAGTTTGCCCACAACATTCCCAAAGATCACCGCGGAGCCGCAATATGTGCCACCAATGACCACCGACCCAGCGATTGCGATGATAAGCACAAAGGCATAGGGCCGGAAAAGAGTGCCCATGGACCTCACTGTTGAAGTCATGGTTTTCTGGCCCGCAATATCATCCGTGGCGGGTCGCTGGACCATGGCCTGTGCTTCCCCCTTATCTGTTGCTGCAATATGGGTTGCGGCCGATGCATCCAAGGCGCCAGACTTTTCATGAAGCTCCTGGGACGATGGGTTTGAATGTACTGAGATCAATTCCGAGCAATCATTTTCACTCCCATTGACGTTGAGATTCTGAAGACGAACAAGTTCGGCGTATGCCCCGTCTCCATCAAGCAATCCGTGGTGTGTTCCTTGCTCAACCAATTTGCCTTGACGCATGACTGATATTATCCGCATTCTTGATCGTGGAAAGTCGATGAGCAATCGTGATCACAGTGCGTCCTACTGCCACATTCTCCAACGCCTTTTGGATACGCAGCTCTGATGCTGAGTCGAGCGAGGCAGTGGCCTCGTCGAGAATCAAAATGCGTGGGTCTTTGACCAAGGCGCGGGCGAGGGTGATGCGTTGCTTCTGTCCACCACTAATGAGATGCCCTTTTGCACCGACCGATGTTCCAAAGCCTCCTGGTATATTTTGGATGAAGCTGATCGCATCTGCCAATGAAGCAGCATTCAGGACTAGTTGCACAATTTCTTGAACTTGGTCGCCATGCGATTGAGACACCTGTTCAATATCTTGACCAGCACAAAGGGCTTCGACGACGTTGACAAGAGCACCGGCCATGAGGATTGAATGCAGATGTCTGTGTTTAGGAGAGTTTATCAGACCAAGCGCAATGTTTTCGAGGATGGATCGATCAAGAAGGCACGGTTCCTGCTGCACAAGACTAATCTCGCCCTGGACTGACCGGACATTCAAATCTTTTACATCGTGACCATCTAAAAGCACAGCACCTTCTGTTGAGTTGTAAAATCGAGTAATCAACCCTGCAACAGTGGACTTACCACTGCCCGAAAGTCCCACAATGGCCGTTTGCCGACCGGCGGGACAGGTGAGTGAGATATCCTGCAGCACAGGCTTCTCTGGGCGCGAGGGGAATGTGAAACAGACATTTCGCAGTTCGATATTTCCCACGACCTCCGTTAAAATATTTCCGTTGTTCTCGGAAGTGCCATCGATGCTCGATACATGATCCATATCGGCTTCTAACTTGGCAAATGCCACGGCCGCAGAGTCGAAGGTACGTAGAAAGGGGGCGGCCTGACTGAGAACGAGAGATGCTGAATAGTGTGTGTTAGAGCTAGTTCCATTACAGGATTGAGATAGGTTGGGGCATGATCAGCTTACCATCTACAAGTATCAGGATGACGGTGAATGTAGCCCCCACAGTGATGCCGCCCGTATTCGACTCGACGGCACTCGCAATCCGCCTGGACCCTTGCCAGAATGCAAGACCATTTGCCGAAAATGCGATGAAATATAGCAGTCCAGCTTGGGCAGCCATGGTAATGGACTTCCACACACCAGCGGAAAGGCCCGGGTTCAACACCTGAATCAACTTCTCATCTAGTCTCGCATTGGCTGAAAACGCGTGTACAACGGTGATATTTGAGAAAGCCTCCAGCGCGACCGATGAAGCTTTGGCGATACTCTCGAGCGAACGCCCAAAGTACTTCTGCACGAAGTATCCACCGGCCAGCGCCATGATGAGATACGCAGGGGTAAGAGAGATTAGCATCCCGGCGAGCTTGGCGTCTTTGATGAATGCGACAATATAGGCAGCAACAAAGAAGGAGACACAGTTGATCACGAGGCCCACTTTCTCGTCTGTACCCTGCTGCACAACGGATATTTCCCCTGTGATTCGCGAAGACACCTCACCCGCGGACAGCTTGTCAAAGAAGGCAGCATCCTGGCGCAAGATGGCGCTCAGATACTTTTCTCGCAGACGCTGAGCCAGTCGCTCGGCACTGAGATTGAAGCACAGGGTATAGGTATAGATTAGAAGAAAGTAGGCAATGCCAACATATACAATCAACAAAATCTTGGAGTTGATCCCGTCCTGATAGGACGCCGCGCTGTCGGGGTTGATTTCACAGGTGGCAGAGTTCAGCCCATTAACCAGCTGTCCAAAGACAATGGACATAATAGGGAATGGAACCCCAGAGGCAATTGCCGCGATGAATCCAATGGCCAGCATAGTTATGTCCTTGGAGGAGGGGTTGCCATTTAACGAGAAGACGAGCGAAGGAGGTCGCACGGCGCCATACCTAAACATTGAGCATATTGATGAGCATCAATGGGATCAATACAGCGATCAAAGACCAAGGGTGAAACAGGGAAGACTTAGGGATACCTACCTTCTTGGAGGGCTCTGCCTCTAGTGGAGCTTTGGGTGCAGCCGCCATGGTGTCTGGACCTGCGTGTCAGCTGTGTCAGCTCGGGGGATGGTGTCGACACTGAAAGAAGGATCTGATAAAAATCTGTCGGATCAGATAACACCACAGACGAAAGTCAAACGAGCACCACTCGGCAAAGCCAAGAGCTTGTCGTCTGTCATCATGGCATGAAATATCTTGGCATCATGGCTACTCTCGTCAGTAAGTCGGATAACCAGTGGGTACGGTGCATATGTACATACTCCTAAAAGAGTAGACGCTCCTCCACCCGACCGGACGGTCTGTCGAGAAAACCGATCTCCGACATCGGCTTTTATTTCAAATTTCAACCCAGAGGGGGAAATAATCTTATCAGATCATGCCACGGAAGTATATCAGCAGCTAGAGAACTGCGAATGTAAGACGCCAAGATGGATGCGGCATGAATCCGAGAGCATATGGACAAATCAACAAAATAATGGATCTGGTTTATAGATTCGCTGGGCGGGTGGTTCCGCCACGGTATCGAGTATTTTACCGCTAGCGCTACAGGGATGTTTATTTTAGGCTTGTAGCCTGGCGGTAATAAGGCGTAAGTAACTAAACCAAAAATAAGAAATAAAACAAAACAAAATAGTCCAATCAGATAAGATTAGACACAAAAACAATCAATTCGCACGGGTCCAATCATAGAGTATCGTACAAGTTTTCCACTAGCACGTCCAAGGGGAGATACTAAGAAGTGCGGAGCGTAGCGCTATATCATATACGCTTAGGTAGAAGACTTAGACTATATAGTAGAATAAAATCTATCTTTTATCCAGAGGGGGCTTTGCCCCCTCAGCCCCCCCCCCCCCCCCCTTTATAGTATTCAGGCGAAAGATTGATCGTATATGGCCTCGTGGAAGTCGTAGCCTTCGGCGCCTATGTATGCCTGAATTATAAGGGTAAAAGTTAGAGACTGGGTCACGTTGACGGAAATACTGCTTAGCAAGCATATGGTGCACCAATTGGATGTCAACAAGTCTAAATTGCTATACAGCCCCTAACTAGCTGGCAATTTGTGTGGGCATAATAATGACTAATACATGCGGGTTTACTATAACTAACTATTCCTTCCTCCGGGGTCCACTGCTGCTATTGTTCCGACACACGTCACTGCACTCACACGTGACTGCCCTCTCACCGCCTAACACCATCCAATCAAACTGCCGGTTCCTCCCATGGATTGACCAATCAGCATCGCCCGTTTGTGCGCACCCCTGGAAATTTCACCACCTGTATACAAACCAGACAGATAAAAGCTCCGCTACGCTCCGCAATGAATACTCCTTAGTCATACAGCATGGAATAGTTAACTATGTATGACCTCCAAAAGGTGGGTCCACTAACTGTCTCGGTTACATCCATATGAGGTTCGGCCCACCGTCTGCCCAGGGAGAACAACCACAGCCACTTTGTTGGTCCTTCGTCCTCATGATCTTAGTCTCGTCGCTTAGATCTCTCATGATACGCATCCTTCCTCGCAGCCGTAGCTCATATTCTTGCCGTGGATGTTTTGTGACTCTTCCAACTCTGCCTCGTCGGTCATTCAGCATTGGCAATTCAAAGATGGGCGAGACCGTGAGAATGGGCGACCGGCCAACCCCGGTTCCGCTGCCCAACGCAGAGCAATTCTTCCTGGATAGTGACCAGGGTCACAAGTACCTCATACAACTGTCTTGGCCGCTACATTGGCTGGATAATCGTACATCGGACCGCGGGGCCCTTCCCATCATGTAAGTGCCCACAGATCTCTGCCCTTTCCTTCCCACTACATTGCAAGTCCAGTGGGCACTTTATTGTTCTTTTTACTGATCTAGCTAACACTAAATACTCTAGCTACATCATCGACGGAAATGCATTATTCCTGACCGCGACGGAGGTAGCTTGGCGCCGTGCAGCGTCATCTCACTTTGCTGGCGGTGGTCTAGTCGTTGCCATTGGATACCCTTTGGCCGGCAAGCTGTATGATGCTAAACGCCGGAGTCTTGATCTGACACCACCCACCGAAAGCCCAATCCCGGGATATGGTGGCGCAGATTCCTTTCTCGATTTTATTGAAAATTCTGTCCGGCCCGCTGTCAAGGCCCGATTCCCGAGTGCAACCTTCTCTCGTGAAGCGCTGTATGGCCATTCGTATGGCGGACTATTTGCCCTGCATGCGCTCTTCACGCGACCCCACTCGTTCGATTGTTACATTGCTAGCAGTCCTTCGATATGGTGGAATAGCCGCTGCATCCTACACTCGGCTCAAAGATTCTTAGACAAAGCCAAGACTTCGGACGGGAAATCACCGTCCCTGGCCGTGTCTTGGGGCTCTTGTGAGCAGAATCCACCTCAGTGGCCTGATGAGCCTTTGGATCATTACGAGGGCCGGAAGCAGGTTGCCTCAGATCTGCGAATGGCTGATAATGCGTTGGACCTCGTCAACATGCTAGATGGATGCAATCGACTCGATACAGTGCAGTCGAAGGAGTATGAGGGGGAAGAGCACACAAGCGTCATGGCTTGCTCAATAAGCCGCGGTTTGACCATGTTCTTTGAGGATTGGCCTCTACGCTAGTCCCAATTGAGAAGATCTCATTACCGGGTTGCCCTCGCTGTCAATGTTCAAATTGAGGTAGGGTAGGTAGACAATCGATATACAAGAGAGGTTATTCCAAACTGTGACAGAATCATAGATCTGTAGTCGGTAATTAACCATCGAGCCTGACTGTTGAATTGTGAAGAGGTTGCTGCTAGTAACTTTTCGACTAGAAAAAAAAAGAGATTCCATGAGTTTGGCTAAGACTTGCCGACAGTCTCATAATCCGCATGTCTCTGTCTACACTGATCCTCAATATGCATAATTCGTCAATTTCGCCCCTTCCATTTTCCACCTTGGCTACCAGTACGGGTCCCGACTGCCGAGCAAGCGCATCTGATTATCTTACTCCGAGATTACCAAGCACCCCCACTACAGAAGAGGCCACAGTCGGATTTAAGCGAACCCTTCTCGTGGATACTGGAAAACAGAAAAGAAAAACCCTCCAAAATAGGCAACGGTCGGTCGTTAAAACTAGTTTTGGTAGTTGTAAGCTGGGCGTGCTTGTCCGGGCCTTGGCTCGAAACTCAGTGCATAAGTGTAGTAATTTCCACGACGGAACGCCAGATGTGCCTAATTTTTGGGGTCGGAGCCACAATCATTATCTCCGATTATCCTCGGGCCGATCCTTACCCGAGAGAGTTTAGACGCCACCCGTGCCAAGGCTCGGCGAGATAATCTAATCTGATCGCTCAGGACCCTTGGTAACGTAACGTAATATCTGTAAAGTACATTAGTGCATCCGTCAGCCGTTGAAAAGAAAAATCACTCAATCACATTCTGTGGGGCCTGAGCCTAGCAGATGGAGTGATGGAATACAGGTTAGCTGATCCTACCCAGATTGCAACCTAAACAATCACATTTAGCCCCCAGAAAATCTAGACTATCATTCCGACAACCCCGGTTCATACAGAACGGTATGATTCGGTACCAACCATCGTAACCAGGTATGGAGTCTGTTGGAGACTCTTTTCCCTCGCGAGGTGTGAGCCACTGGGCACACTAGTTCGGATTAGACCCAGAAATGGATCTACAGGGTCTTGGAAGGTACATCAGGAGAGGCAGTTGCCCTCTGTCCTAGGCAAGACTCAAGCAAAACTACGACTCAAGCAACCTCAACTTGAATTGTTCAATTATTAGCCAATGCAAATTATTTCTCCTTCTGTACAGTAGTACGACTTCGTAGTAAGCTGTGAAGCCCCGCCACTAACCAAAAGTGGAATTTGTACACCTGCCAAGAATGTCAGCCTCTAGCCTATGGGTCCTCGCGAAGTTTGCGCTTGGTGGTTCATGGCGAAGCAAGCTTGGACAGTATTCCCTCTTGATGTACTAGGCCACTATGGCATAAGATCGCCCTGAGCAGGTTTCTGTCAATGAATAACGTGCAATTTCAATATGAGAATCGAAGAATGCACGATAGGTTAAATTGATATCGAGTGATTCTTAGTCTAGCAAGTTTGTCTGCTGTAAGTGTTCTCAAGGAGCGGCCCCCAACTCATCAGAATACCTCTCTGTCCAGTCATTTCCGGCCACGAACAAGTCTAGTAATTCGGGGGAAACATCGATATCCGCAAATCTACAATTGAATCCTAGGATGCAGGACCCCGTGTGGATATTAGTGCAAGCATGATGTAGGCAAGATCTTCGGCGCCAAGGGTAGAAGAGGAATGAATTTGGATGCACTTGCAGTAATGTGATCCGAAGTTATTCATTTCATCATGCATCTCGATCGGGACGCAAGATACCGATTCTCAATGGACAAAATGCAGAAATTCGGAGAATAATCTTGTCTGTAGTACAACGTGCCGAGACAGATCGCCCTATTCCCAGCGCACAGAACACATAGTCTTGTCAGCTAAACCAGTAAGCTGCCCCTTATCCAACTCCCAGAAGTGGAATATGAAATACATAGCGGACATCAGAAAACATATAAAAAAGGTGAAGGGCTCAAAGCACACTTCCATTGTCACCTGTATCTCTGTACACCGTCTGCAACTCGACCAAACCCCTGGAGGGGCCCTCGCATGATTATCTCTACCATTACACCACGCACAGCAACGACCAAAACTCTACAAAATGGCTGCGATTAAGTCACAGCCAACTCTGCGGACAGCGCGCCTGGAACTGGTGCCTCTCGGGCCAGAGCACCGGGAGCACACCACGAAGCTCGACATGGACGCGAAGGTGATGAAGCACGTTGCATTCGGTCGACCCTTTACCGAGGATGAAGCGATCCAAGTGCACACCTGGCTGATGACCTGCGCAACAATGGTACCCGGTTTCGGAACGTGGGCAGGGTTCGCCGACGGGGAATTTGTAGGATGGTGGATCCTGGGTCCAGTCCCCAAGAAGGACAACTCTGAGCAGTATCTGACCGACCGCACCGAGTACGGATTCCGGGTATCGCCAAAGTTTTGGGGACAAGGATATGCAAAGGAAGGAGCACGAGAGATGATTCGTCATGCATTCGCAGACTTGGGGCTAGCCGAGGTGATTGGTGAAACGATGACCGTCAATACCGCATCACGCGCGGTGATAGCCAGTTGTGGACTGAAACATGTTGAGACCTTTTTCAATACATACCCAACTCCACCGCCAGGCATTGCAGAAGGCGAAGTGCGTTATTCAATTTCAAGGGAGGAGTGGTTCGCGACACAAGAAGTTGGTGCATCGCGAGATTTGAAGCAACAGAGTTGGTCGCCGGCCACGGCTTTGTACAGTTTCTATGGCTATTTGCGGAGGATGCTGTGGTAATCAAGCACTCGAGCCCCGTCTTCGGATTTTTCTATTCGTAAAAATAATATTCTATGGCCTTGCGGGTGTGGATTCCTGAAATTCATACTTTCACACGTTCCAACTATCATCATATCCATTATGCAGGACCCGTCTTCTCATTGGAAATATAATGGGCACTACAACAGGCTAAGGCCATTAGCTGTAAAGAGTATTGTGTTGCCGCCGATGAAATCTGTAATCTTCTCTGCTTTGTATTCTATGTTTAGTTGATACTCATGCCAGATTCTCTCAATGTTATGGCCGTTCTTAGAACAATCAATGGCAGAGTGCCTACGTTGTTTCTACAATTCTAGAGCCCATCAAATTCCTCTCAAGGAATGCCGAAAGTTTTCCGATCTCAGAGGTACAATGCTGCCTGTGACTACATTTTCTCAGGACGGTTAGTCTTGGGTTAGTCTCAGCCCACTAGAATACCTCGGCGTAGTGGTACCGGTACAGGGGCCGTAACGCTGGTAATTTCGAATTCCTAGCTCGCTTCAAGCCTCCGACTTGGCTGGTTATTTTTTCTTTCTCTTTTTATTTCTCTTTGCCGCGTAATGCACGCCGTCCACTAGCCCTACGTAAAGGTTATATCTGCCCATCGGGGCGGGATCGGATATAGATCAGATAAATGTCCGCGCTCGCTTGAATATCTACTAGCTGGTCTGCACGCTGCTCCCTCGATCTGCTTTCGTCTATCATTCTTCTTGTGATTCTTTCGGGCCAAATCACAATGGAGTTTGTGAAGAAGTTTTATACCACAGTTTGCGACAAGTCCGCCAGCCCCAAGGCTGCCAAGGTCGATGACCCAAGCGCTTTGCAGGAAAAGGCTGGTAATAAGGAAGCCGGATATCCAACCGTCAACGATGTCTCGAGCAACGAACAGGAGAAGCCCGCAGAGGATGCTCAGACGGGTGTGAAGAAAATTGAGGCGGTCACTATTGCTTGGAGCAAAAAATCCGCCTACGTGTTACTAGTAATGTGAGTTTCGCACCTTGGTGAAGGACGTGTCACGCTCTGCTAACTTTTCTGTTCTCTTTGTAAAACAGGATCTGGTTCCTTACCTTGATCAATAATATGCGAGGATCAATGACCTACAGCTTAAACGCATATGCGACAAGCTCTTTCGCTGGGCATTCGCTGCTAACTGTCATCACTATCGTGGCTTCGGCTATGGCTGGTTCCGTCTATATCCCTATGGCTAAGGCGTTGGATCTGTGGGGTCGTGCCGAGGGTTTCCTCGTCATGATCACCTTCTGCGTTCTGGGCTTGGTTCTGCTTGCTGCGTCCAAGAATCTGGAGGTTTACTGTGCCGGGCAGCCCCTGGCGAGCACGCCAGGTAACTGCTCTCGTCAAGCAGTTAGGACGATGGATTTCTACCTTCTCGTGGTGTCCG